>JABASP010001735.1:0-26046 GCA_019776565.1 Sminthurinus signatus | reverse complement strand
CATGCCGTTTTCCAAGTAAGCTACACTCAATATTTAAAAACTGAAAAAAGAAGAAGAAGCAAACCAGAGGCAACCTAAATAATATTACTAGATGAAACTAATAATAATTGTTTTTTTTTTGCTCTCTCTCTCTCTCTTCCTCTCTCTTTATTATAGGTATTTATTACCCTCCGTGGTCGTTTTACTGATCGAACTGCTAGTTATAAAGCAGCAAAATTAGTAATGGTAGATCTGGCCGGATCGGAACGTGGTGCTGCCACAGGTTTCAGTGGAGCCAGGTTCCGTGAGGGAGCAAACATCAACAGATCATTACTTGCTTTAGGTAAACTCGCTTATATTAATATCTAATAATACTTCAACCTATATTTCACAAACTGTAAAACAAATGTTTCAACGGATAGTATTTATTATTGGTTTTTTTCTTTTCTTCTTTATATTATTAGGTAACTGTATAAATGCTTTAGCTGACGGAAAAAGGCATATTCCATACAGGGTAATAATAATAATAATGTTGATAATATTTTCTTCATTTATCATAAGATATAAATATTAAATATTATAATACTCTACTCTAACTATCTCACTCTCCCACTACATATTTTATGGTAAATATATTCATTAACAAAATATAATAAAAGTATAAAGTCTCATTTGAATTTTGTAATGATAAAAAATAGGACTCAAAATTAACTAGAATATTAAAGGACTCACTCGGTGGAAATTGTAAAACGGTCATGATAGCAAATGTTTCACCCTCTGCAATGTCATATGACGATTCATATAATACTCTTCGGTATGCTGACAGAGCAAAACGTATAAGATTCCAGGTAAAATACACATATTATATAATATGCAAAATGTTACAAATAAATCCAGTTACTTATAAGAATTTTATGTATTTTTTCTAATATATATATATATATATATATTCTGATACTCTAATAATGTTTGTTCTTTTCTCATTGTAGGTTAAGAAAAATATTATGTCTGTAAGTGCCTGTATATCCAAGTATGGAAAAGTGATTGAAGAAATGACAGCCAAAATTGAGAGTTTAAATAAAGAACTAATGGAAAAAGAACTAAATTGTCGTTGTTCCTGCCAGAAAACAGATTGTGGAACTGAATTAGGGGTAAGATTTATGCCGTTTGTATTATTAATTTTTTTCATATATATGTATATACTTATATATACATTATACAAAAATTGTGTTCTGTGTTCCTTTTATATGTGTATACATTTATATTGGTTTGAATCCTCAGTTTAGTTCAGTTAGCAATATATTGTATACATTATAATATGATTTGATGTTTGATTGTAAGTATATATATTGATTTGTTGTTTATTTTCATACAGGACTCATTTTGGGAAGCAGAGAGTCAGTCACCACCAGAATTAAAAGATGTTACTATTACAGTAATGGATACTGGATCTAGAGGAGATCCAATAGCAAATTTTAATGAAACAGTTACTCTTGCACATCCTTCCACAGCAACTGAGACACTAGAAACAATAGCAGCAACAACAACAACAATCTCACAGTATGCCCCAATTCAAATAATCCCATATGATCGTTTAGCTGTTGATCGATTTGTCCAACTATTAGAAGAGAAAAAAACATATGATCAAGATTTATTAAAGGCAAATAATGATCTTGAAGAGGCAAGAAGGAAGAGAAATTGGAAAGCTAATCGTGTCAAAGTAATTGAATCAATGGGTACTCTAGATTTAGAAAATCATAAGGTATGTTTTTAAAATCCTAAAAAAAACTGATTAATTCTTAATACTATTTTATTTTTATTTTGTCCTTGAAATTTGTAATTATGACACAAATTGTGTCACCCAATCTATTATATATTATATTTATTCATATTATATTACCTTTCTTGTTTTTTCTTCATAAAATAAATTCCTCTGATTAGGGTGTGGAGAAAATGAAAAAATATTTAGGTTCATGGGATGATAAGAATCATTTCTTAAGAGAAAGAGTTGCAACTTCAGAAGCAAAGGTTAAAGAAGTAGATGATGCTATCAAAAATTTACCGTCAATGTTTTTACACCCCATCCTCGTCCATTATCAGTTCGAAAAATACAGAAACGTTTATTCACCATACTCTTTTGACCATCTTGTACTACTCGATTTGGACAATCTGGTGGACATGCACATGTTTTGTTACATTCATATATTGGAGTTCCCACAGGCACAGTTAATCTGTTTTTTAAAATAAAATAAATTATTAGAACCAAATAAATAATGAACAAAATATTAAAGTGATATAGAATTATATGCCAATGCAATAATAAAAAAAATAAAAACATTAATACTTTTTATTATTATTCTTACCGTCCATCCATTTTATATGCGAAGGTTGCATCATGTGCAGCGGAGCAACCTTTTTTATTATCAAAACAATTTGTACATTCACATCCACTTCCAGGAGGAGGATCATCGGGCACAACTACATCTGGACTCACAACGTAATCATTAGTGTATACAAAGTCTTCTGGTGGACCAGCCCAATCAATATCATTTTCTATAGTTATTGTCGGTCGACCATTAGTTATAGCATTGATACTATCGTGCCAATTCTGTATTTTTTTATTTTTTATTTTAAGAAAAAAGAACACAAACATTATTAGAAAAATCAGAAATTACAGAATGGAATGTATATATTATACATTATACTATAGATTATATTATAAAATGTAAAAAAGGGAAGAAAATAAGATATTATGTACAACAGTTATTCAATTATAATTTTAATAAAAAATAACAAACCTGTAAGATTTTTTTATGTTCTTCACGACGTCTAATAAATTCTAAATCCACGAGTTGTTTTCTTAAACATTTCATAGCAACATCAGCTAGTCTTCCTTCCATTCCATCTGCTAAAAATTTGGTCAATTTTTTATTACTTCCTGCTAGTTCCTTCCTGCGATTGTCTAACTTCTTTTTTGCATACATTTTTCTTCCCATCTTTTTTTAAATAAAAACAAAATCAACATAATAAAATCAATACATTAGATAATACTTTAAGAATAATAATAATAATAATAAATAATAATGGATAGTCAAATTATGATATTGCATTATTTAATTTTGATTTTAGTTATATATTATTATAATATTTGAAGTTCTATTCCAGTTGGAAATACTTACTTCAATTTCTTCATCTGTTAGTTGTCCATGTAATTCAAAAAACTCTTTAACTTGTTCAGAAAAAGGCAATGGATTAGGTGGAATTTGGAATGGTATACGGGCTCCTACAAGAGTAATTTTTCCTTTTGATGATACTACCTGTTCAGACTGACTAGCAAGAAGTTTATACTGTTGCCGTCGTTCACGGTATAAAGCGATGAGAGCGGAATCACAATTAACCAAATTTGGTGGTGGTTCCCTATTGAAAGTCATTTTAAAACAAAACAAAAATATTTTAATACTAATAAAATTAAAATAATACCTTATTATTTTTAAGGGTAACAAAAAAAAGCATATTTATATGACATATTTTGATATTATTATTATTTATTTTAAAGTATATTATATAAACTAATATAGTTAAAATTACCATGTATTGAAATCTTCATCCCATCCTCTCCATTTTACCAAATACATTTCACTATCATTTTCACGAGTATAATCAAGTATTTGTTCTACTTCATATTGTCCATCTGGAACTCCTCCATCATCATCTGACGACGATTCATCATCATCATCATCCTCATCACCGTCGTTGTCTTTATTATTATTATTATTATTATTAATATTATTGTTGTTGATTTTGTTGTTTTTAATTTTATTATTATTATTAGTATTATTATTCTTATGAATAATATTATTGTTGTCTTCAGCATGTGAACTTGAGGAATCAATATTATGATGATTACTATTATTACTACTACCAGAAGCAATTCCGTTTGTTGTTGGTACTTCTACAGTAGAGTAACCTGATCTGAGCATTAATTTCTTTGGACTATAATACATCAAAAATGAATAAAAAAAATTTTGGGTATAATAACTAATAATATAAAACAATGATTTAATACAAACTTTTATACATAAAATACTAATTTTGTAAAATTTCATACCTGGGTTCTGACTCATCTGTTCGAGAACGAGATGCAGATGAAGCTACTGAGGCAGTTTCATCACTTCGTTTTGTTTTTCCAAGAGTTTTGGAATCAATCTTAAAAGTTTCGGAACTCATCATTCCTATAATATGGTCTATAATATAAAATTAGCCTTATATTTTACAAAACCTGTTGAACATATAAAAAAAAGTAAATTTTTAGATAAGTATTTTACAAATACTAATATTATACTAATATTTTACTATTTACTACAACAAGAGATGACAATATTTAATAATAAAACCTACTAAGTATGTACATTATATAACCCTACTCTATTATACTTAAAAGTCTACTTTATTTTGAACAAACATGTACCTATATATATATTATTATATTATATCTACTATATCTATCTAGATGAATATTATAGTAATACATATTATTGAAAAACATAAAATATAGACTACTAATGTTTGAAAAACTGTTGATACTTTTATTACTACAATATTATAAGTATAATTACTTTAGTACACTCAAAATGCACATGTATTCATGAATACATACTTATACTTTATTTAATGGAATTGGAATTAAATAATATCAAAACAACTAACTATATTATGTACTATACACGTAATACTAAAAGACCGCATGCATGCAAGATATTTTAATATGTATGTATGTATATATGGAATGTAAAAAAAAAAAAACTTACCTTTGTTGAAAAATTACAGAGATATGGGTTTTTATATCAAAAAATGAATAAAGTAATACATTTACAAAGAACTTATAAATGTTTGAGATAATAATAATATTATAGTAGCTGTTAATTAAAACAATAAATAACAACAAACAAGAAAGTAAATGTACAAAAAAAAAATAATAATCGTCTGTAGTTAATTAACTAATTACAAACGATAAATAATTACAATTTTAATTTTATCTTTTCGTACGACAAAAATACGGAAAGCAGAAAAAACCCCGCCACAATAAACAAACATTTGAACGAGCACAGTCTGCCACAAAACAGCTATGCAACAACACTTTTTGACTATTATGCTATTTCTGGAATTTTAGTGATAAAATAATAATTACATTTAATGTTATATATTTTAATTGTTTGTAGTTTGTATATATTATAATATACTTTGAATAGTAAATAAACTAATTTTACAGATTACATTTTTATAACTCTATAGTATAAAAGTATTCATTATTTTTAATTAAATTCGGTATAATTTTGATACTTTAGAAATACCTCCCCTTTTGTGGGTGGGGAGAATAGATAATATATATTTAAATATGTGTAGACAACTTTTTTCAATGCAGTTTGACGAAATAGACAATTTGATGAATGGATTGTTTTTTTTTTTTGGTACATCACACAAAAAAGATCCTACTAATGGTGGACTTTATATATACATAACAAGATGACTTCTAGAGGTCAACTTATATTTTGACCTTTGATGATCACGAAAATGTGACTTTCAGCTCCTTAATTTGTCGCCAAAAAGTACAACGCCAACCAAAAAACCAAGAGTTCGTTTCACCTACTTGTGAGTGCTGACTGTATTCGGCCGTTTTTTTTAGGTTTTTTGAGCGCGTTTACTTTCCGGCTTGTCAAAGAGGACTTTATATTATTTTTACACTATGTACTTATGAGTGAGTGCTGTGTGTGTAAAAGAGATCATCTCATACCTGTGTGTTTCTTAGTTTTTAATCTTATTTAGGAAATTTTAACTTGTCAACAATTAAATTTTTTTGGTAATTTTATCAAGTGTGTAAATGAATAAGTGTAAAGTGATAAGTATACAGGAAATTCATCAATAAACTTTCAACAGGTACGTATGTCTTGTTATTATTATTATAGTTATCCCTCTCTATTTTCTTCTTTTAACGTAAAACACACAACATATAATAATATTACAAGTGAGTAAAGAGTAAACAAGTAAGTTCATGTTGAGTAAGATAATAATATAAATATGTGTATATATACAAATTTCACCTTCGCCTCATTAACTATTTGCATAATACATATACTATATCTTGTAAACTATTATTTATGTACTCTCTTTATTCTGTTTAATTGAAGTCTTTTATAATACTATTATATTATACTTTAGTAGTACTGTATACAGTTCAATAGTATAAAACTATATTATAGTATATATAGGGTTTTTTGAAACATCAAATTGATGATTGTTATACATGTACTTATGAAATATATAAATATTGACTTGTGTGTAATGTGTACAATAATATAATTATTAGTGAGCTTAAAAGAGTTAGTTATTAATTTTTTTCCAATTTTTAATATTATTTCTTTTTTGGATAGATATCTATTGATGAAAATGTGATGCTGAATTCAAAAAAAAAAATCAAAAGGAGATTGTCATCCTCGTCTTTATTGGACAGTAGTTTGCCATGATTATTGCATCAAAAAGGCCTAGGTTAGTTGTGTCACCCAAATCACGGAATAAATTTTCTACATCCCATCGTACAATTGGAGGAAGAAGACTTTCAGTTAGTAAAAGATTAAATAATGCTGTGGCTAAAGCATCTGCAAATAGAATCCTCTCTCAGGCTAATGCAGCTGTGGGAGGAGGATCATCTGTGGATGCAGCTACTCAAAGAGGAAATATTAAAGTAGTCGTTCGGGTAAATAAATAATAATAATAATATTATATAACTAAATATACATATTTTTAAGCATTAATAATATAATGTTCTCATTATAATATATATAATATTTTTTTGTATAATATAAAATATATTATACTTTTTTAATTATCAGGTTCGTCCACCAAATGATCGAGAATCGGCCACAGCATTTAGGACGGTAGTAGTAGCTGTAGATGATAAATTAATAATATTTGATCCAAAAGAAGAAAATAATGATTTCTACTTCCATGGAGTGAAACAAAAGGGTAATAATATAATGTGTCAATGTTGAAATGTCAATGGTTTTTATGTATATTTAATTAGTATATTCATGTCATTTTTGTTTTGCTCTCTGTAAAAACAACAACCTCTATATATTTAACATACAATTCATCGTATAGTATAATATATTATTATGTTTAATATATTTTTTATAGGTAATCGGGATATGTTAAAAAAACCTCACAAGGACCTAAAATTTTGTTTTGATCAAGTATATGGACCACAGCATACAAATAATGATATTTTCGGTGGAACGATTTTAACTATTTTGGATACTATATTAAATGGATATAATTGTTCAGGTAACATTATTTATTATTTAATATAAATACTGTATTTAAGTAATAATTGATATATCAACTATGCAAATACTTAGAAACAGAGAAGAGACATGAAGTGTAGGCATAACAGTGTAGAAACAAGCAAAGTGTAAAATATAAGACGCAACATGAAACGTTTTCCGATGATAGTTTGTAACAGCTGAGCTGTACTCAAGTACATAGATTATAGTATTCAGTACTTGTGTATCATAATAATAACATTGTACACAACACACAACTACATAATATATGAATCTTGGCTGTACCGTAACCGCTTCTTCCCTTATATAGTTACTTCAATAAATATATTGAGAAAATCTCCATGTATTAACTACTTACGTACACCTTACACTTCTAGTAGTAGTAGTAGTAGTAGTACACTACAAGCTACAACTTGTAGTATTTTGACTTTGTACATTGTACACGCTACACTGTGTAGTCTACATACTATACGAGAATGGGGAAAAGTCTCACATTGCCCATACTTTTGTGTTGATCAGATTCACTTTGTACAATAGAGAGATTTTGTCGTCATCTTCATCTCTGTCTAAAATTTCACTTTTTGTTATTCAATTTGGGTACAATGTTATTTTTAGAAGTAGTTATTAAGTATTTACTATTAAATTTAATAATAATTTTACTTGTATTGAAAATATAATTTCAGTTTTTGCCTATGGCGCAACTGGGGCAGGTAAAAAATTTTTTTTTCTATATTATAATATCAAAATGCTTTCAAATTTTAACATAGATATACCTACATTATAAGAACGTTCAAAACTAATGGTTAAAGCTATGTACAAATATATGACAAGTATAATAATAAAAAAAAAAAAAATGAAAATTATTATTATTATATTTAGGTAAAACTTATACCATGTTAGGATCAAAAGAAAATCCTGGTTTAGTTTTTTTAACTGTTATGGAATTATATCATCGTCTCTCACAAATGAGTGCTGAGTATGAAGCTGAAGTAGCCGTCTCCTATTTAGAAGTAAGTTTTACTATGTATTACTGTAATACTATTACATACGATTCATTATATTCTTACTTACTTTGTACCATTTAATTTGTACTATATCCATTTTATTGTATCTCTTTTTTAGGTGTATAATGAAACAGTTAGAGATCTATTAAGTTATCCAGAATCTGGACCATTAAATGTACGTGAAGATGCTGCTGGAATAGTTATCCCTAATTTAAGTATGCATAAACCAACGGATGCTACAGCTTTGTTAGAAATGTTAGCTCGTGGAAATAGTGTACGTTCTCAACATCCAACGGATCAAAATTCAGAGTCCTCCCGTTCTCATGCCGTTTTCCAAGTAAGCTACACTCAATATTTAAAAACTGAAAAAAGAAGAAGAAGCAAACCAGAGGCAACCTAAATAATATTACTAGATGAAACTAATAATAATTGTTTTTTTTTTGCTCTCTCTCTCTCTCTTCCTCTCTCTTTATTATAGGTATTTATTACCCTCCGTGGTCGTTTTACTGATCGAACTGCTAGTTATAAAGCAGCAAAATTAGTAATGGTAGATCTGGCCGGATCGGAACGTGGTGCTGCCACAGGTTTCAGTGGAGCCAGGTTCCGTGAGGGAGCAAACATCAACAGATCATTACTTGCTTTAGGTAAACTCGCTTATATTAATATCTAATAATACTTCAACCTATATTTCACAAACTGTAAAACAAATGTTTCAACGGATAGTATTTATTATTGGTTTTTTTCTTTTCTTCTTTATATTATTAGGTAACTGTATAAATGCTTTAGCTGACGGAAAAAGGCATATTCCATACAGGGTAATAATAATAATAATGTTGATAATATTTTCTTCATTTATCATAAGATATAAATATTAAATATTATAATACTCTACTCTAACTATCTCACTCTCCCACTACATATTTTATGGTAAATATATTCATTAACAAAATATAATAAAAGTATAAAGTCTCATTTGAATTTTGTAATGATAAAAAATAGGACTCAAAATTAACTAGAATATTAAAGGACTCACTCGGTGGAAATTGTAAAACGGTCATGATAGCAAATGTTTCACCCTCTGCAATGTCATATGACGATTCATATAATACTCTTCGGTATGCTGACAGAGCAAAACGTATAAGATTCCAGGTAAAATACACATATTATATAATATGCAAAATGTTACAAATAAATCCAGTTACTTATAAGAATTTTATGTATTTTTTCTAATATATATATATATATATATATTCTGATACTCTAATAATGTTTGTTCTTTTCTCATTGTAGGTTAAGAAAAATATTATGTCTGTAAGTGCCTGTATATCCAAGTATGGAAAAGTGATTGAAGAAATGACAGCCAAAATTGAGAGTTTAAATAAAGAACTAATGGAAAAAGAACTAAATTGTCGTTGTTCCTGCCAGAAAACAGATTGTGGAACTGAATTAGGGGTAAGATTTATGCCGTTTGTATTATTAATTTTTTTCATATATATGTATATACTTATATATACATTATACAAAAATTGTGTTCTGTGTTCCTTTTATATGTGTATACATTTATATTGGTTTGAATCCTCAGTTTAGTTCAGTTAGCAATATATTGTATACATTATAATATGATTTGATGTTTGATTGTAAGTATATATATTGATTTGTTGTTTATTTTCATACAGGACTCATTTTGGGAAGCAGAGAGTCAGTCACCACCAGAATTAAAAGATGTTACTATTACAGTAATGGATACTGGATCTAGAGGAGATCCAATAGCAAATTTTAATGAAACAGTTACTCTTGCACATCCTTCCACAGCAACTGAGACACTAGAAACAATAGCAGCAACAACAACAACAATCTCACAGTATGCCCCAATTCAAATAATCCCATATGATCGTTTAGCTGTTGATCGATTTGTCCAACTATTAGAAGAGAAAAAAACATATGATCAAGATTTATTAAAGGCAAATAATGATCTTGAAGAGGCAAGAAGGAAGAGAAATTGGAAAGCTAATCGTGTCAAAGTAATTGAATCAATGGGTACTCTAGATTTAGAAAATCATAAGGTATGTTTTTAAAATCCTAAAAAAAACTGATTAATTCTTAATACTATTTTATTTTTATTTTGTCCTTGAAATTTGTAATTATGACACAAATTGTGTCACCCAATCTATTATATATTATATTTATTCATATTATATTACCTTTCTTGTTTTTTCTTCATAAAATAAATTCCTCTGATTAGGGTGTGGAGAAAATGAAAAAATATTTAGGTTCATGGGATGATAAGAATCATTTCTTAAGAGAAAGAGTTGCAACTTCAGAAGCAAAGGTTAAAGAAGTAGATGATGCTATCAAAAATTTACCGTCAATGTTTTTACACCCCATCCTCGTCCATTATCAGTTCGAAAAATACAGAAACGTTTATTCACCATACTCTTTTGACCATCTTGTACTACTCGATTTGGACAATCTGGTGGACATGCACATGTTTTGTTACATTCATATATTGGAGTTCCCACAGGCACAGTTAATCTGTTTTTTAAAATAAAATAAATTATTAGAACCAAATAAATAATGAACAAAATATTAAAGTGATATAGAATTATATGCCAATGCAATAATAAAAAAAATAAAAACATTAATACTTTTTATTATTATTCTTACCGTCCATCCATTTTATATGCGAAGGTTGCATCATGTGCAGCGGAGCAACCTTTTTTATTATCAAAACAATTTGTACATTCACATCCACTTCCAGGAGGAGGATCATCGGGCACAACTACATCTGGACTCACAACGTAATCATTAGTGTATACAAAGTCTTCTGGTGGACCAGCCCAATCAATATCATTTTCTATAGTTATTGTCGGTCGACCATTAGTTATAGCATTGATACTATCGTGCCAATTCTGTATTTTTTTATTTTTTATTTTAAGAAAAAAGAACACAAACATTATTAGAAAAATCAGAAATTACAGAATGGAATGTATATATTATACATTATACTATAGATTATATTATAAAATGTAAAAAAGGGAAGAAAATAAGATATTATGTACAACAGTTATTCAATTATAATTTTAATAAAAAATAACAAACCTGTAAGATTTTTTTATGTTCTTCACGACGTCTAATAAATTCTAAATCCACGAGTTGTTTTCTTAAACATTTCATAGCAACATCAGCTAGTCTTCCTTCCATTCCATCTGCTAAAAATTTGGTCAATTTTTTATTACTTCCTGCTAGTTCCTTCCTGCGATTGTCTAACTTCTTTTTTGCATACATTTTTCTTCCCATCTTTTTTTAAATAAAAACAAAATCAACATAATAAAATCAATACATTAGATAATACTTTAAGAATAATAATAATAATAATAAATAATAATGGATAGTCAAATTATGATATTGCATTATTTAATTTTGATTTTAGTTATATATTATTATAATATTTGAAGTTCTATTCCAGTTGGAAATACTTACTTCAATTTCTTCATCTGTTAGTTGTCCATGTAATTCAAAAAACTCTTTAACTTGTTCAGAAAAAGGCAATGGATTAGGTGGAATTTGGAATGGTATACGGGCTCCTACAAGAGTAATTTTTCCTTTTGATGATACTACCTGTTCAGACTGACTAGCAAGAAGTTTATACTGTTGCCGTCGTTCACGGTATAAAGCGATGAGAGCGGAATCACAATTAACCAAATTTGGTGGTGGTTCCCTATTGAAAGTCATTTTAAAACAAAACAAAAATATTTTAATACTAATAAAATTAAAATAATACCTTATTATTTTTAAGGGTAACAAAAAAAAGCATATTTATATGACATATTTTGATATTATTATTATTTATTTTAAAGTATATTATATAAACTAATATAGTTAAAATTACCATGTATTGAAATCTTCATCCCATCCTCTCCATTTTACCAAATACATTTCACTATCATTTTCACGAGTATAATCAAGTATTTGTTCTACTTCATATTGTCCATCTGGAACTCCTCCATCATCATCTGACGACGATTCATCATCATCATCATCCTCATCACCGTCGTTGTCTTTATTATTATTATTATTATTATTAATATTATTGTTGTTGATTTTGTTGTTTTTAATTTTATTATTATTATTAGTATTATTATTCTTATGAATAATATTATTGTTGTCTTCAGCATGTGAACTTGAGGAATCAATATTATGATGATTACTATTATTACTACTACCAGAAGCAATTCCGTTTGTTGTTGGTACTTCTACAGTAGAGTAACCTGATCTGAGCATTAATTTCTTTGGACTATAATACATCAAAAATGAATAAAAAAAATTTTGGGTATAATAACTAATAATATAAAACAATGATTTAATACAAACTTTTATACATAAAATACTAATTTTGTAAAATTTCATACCTGGGTTCTGACTCATCTGTTCGAGAACGAGATGCAGATGAAGCTACTGAGGCAGTTTCATCACTTCGTTTTGTTTTTCCAAGAGTTTTGGAATCAATCTTAAAAGTTTCGGAACTCATCATTCCTATAATATGGTCTATAATATAAAATTAGCCTTATATTTTACAAAACCTGTTGAACATATAAAAAAAAGTAAATTTTTAGATAAGTATTTTACAAATACTAATATTATACTAATATTTTACTATTTACTACAACAAGAGATGACAATATTTAATAATAAAACCTACTAAGTATGTACATTATATAACCCTACTCTATTATACTTAAAAGTCTACTTTATTTTGAACAAACATGTACCTATATATATATTATTATATTATATCTACTATATCTATCTAGATGAATATTATAGTAATACATATTATTGAAAAACATAAAATATAGACTACTAATGTTTGAAAAACTGTTGATACTTTTATTACTACAATATTATAAGTATAATTACTTTAGTACACTCAAAATGCACATGTATTCATGAATACATACTTATACTTTATTTAATGGAATTGGAATTAAATAATATCAAAACAACTAACTATATTATGTACTATACACGTAATACTAAAAGACCGCATGCATGCAAGATATTTTAATATGTATGTATGTATATATGGAATGTAAAAAAAAAAAAACTTACCTTTGTTGAAAAATTACAGAGATATGGGTTTTTATATCAAAAAATGAATAAAGTAATACATTTACAAAGAACTTATAAATGTTTGAGATAATAATAATATTATAGTAGCTGTTAATTAAAACAATAAATAACAACAAACAAGAAAGTAAATGTACAAAAAAAAAATAATAATCGTCTGTAGTTAATTAACTAATTACAAACGATAAATAATTACAATTTTAATTTTATCTTTTCGTACGACAAAAATACGGAAAGCAGAAAAAACCCCGCCACAATAAACAAACATTTGAACGAGCACAGTCTGCCACAAAACAGCTATGCAACAACACTTTTTGACTATTATGCTATTTCTGGAATTTTAGTGATAAAATAATAATTACATTTAATGTTATATATTTTAATTGTTTGTAGTTTGTATATATTATAATATACTTTGAATAGTAAATAAACTAATTTTACAGATTACATTTTTATAACTCTATAGTATAAAAGTATTCATTATTTTTAATTAAATTCGGTATAATTTTGATACTTTAGAAATACCTCCCCTTTTGTGGGTGGGGAGAATAGATAATATATATTTAAATATGTGTAGACAACTTTTTTCAATGCAGTTTGACGAAATAGACAATTTGATGAATGGATTGTTTTTTTTTTTTGGTACATCACACAAAAAAGATCCTACTAATGGTGGACTTTATATATACATAACAAGATGACTTCTAGAGGTCAACTTATATTTTGACCTTTGATGATCACGAAAATGTGACTTTCAGCTCCTTAATTTGTCGCCAAAAAGTACAACGCCAACCAAAAAACCAAGAGTTCGTTTCACCTACTTGTGAGTGCTGACTGTATTCGGCCGTTTTTTTTAGGTTTTTTGAGCGCGTTTACTTTCCGGCTTGTCAAAGAGGACTTTATATTATTTTTACACTATGTACTTATGAGTGAGTGCTGTGTGTGTAAAAGAGATCATCTCATACCTGTGTGTTTCTTAGTTTTTAATCTTATTTAGGAAATTTTAACTTGTCAACAATTAAATTTTTTTGGTAATTTTATCAAGTGTGTAAATGAATAAGTGTAAAGTGATAAGTATACAGGAAATTCATCAATAAACTTTCAACAGGTACGTATGTCTTGTTATTATTATTATAGTTATCCCTCTCTATTTTCTTCTTTTAACGTAAAACACACAACATATAATAATATTACAAGTGAGTAAAGAGTAAACAAGTAAGTTCATGTTGAGTAAGATAATAATATAAATATGTGTATATATACAAATTTCACCTTCGCCTCATTAACTATTTGCATAATACATATACTATATCTTGTAAACTATTATTTATGTACTCTCTTTATTCTGTTTAATTGAAGTCTTTTATAATACTATTATATTATACTTTAGTAGTACTGTATACAGTTCAATAGTATAAAACTATATTATAGTATATATAGGGTTTTTTGAAACATCAAATTGATGATTGTTATACATGTACTTATGAAATATATAAATATTGACTTGTGTGTAATGTGTACAATAATATAATTATTAGTGAGCTTAAAAGAGTTAGTTATTAATTTTTTTCCAATTTTTAATATTATTTCTTTTTTGGATAGATATCTATTGATGAAAATGTGATGCTGAATTCAAAAAAAAAAATCAAAAGGAGATTGTCATCCTCGTCTTTATTGGACAGTAGTTTGCCATGATTATTGCATCAAAAAGGCCTAGGTTAGTTGTGTCACCCAAATCACGGAATAAATTTTCTACATCCCATCGTACAATTGGAGGAAGAAGACTTTCAGTTAGTAAAAGATTAAATAATGCTGTGGCTAAAGCATCTGCAAATAGAATCCTCTCTCAGGCTAATGCAGCTGTGGGAGGAGGATCATCTGTGGATGCAGCTACTCAAAGAGGAAATATTAAAGTAGTCGTTCGGGTAAATAAATAATAATAATAATATTATATAACTAAATATACATATTTTTAAGCATTAATAATATAATGTTCTCATTATAATATATATAATATTTTTTTGTATAATATAAAATATATTATACTTTTTTAATTATCAGGTTCGTCCACCAAATGATCGAGAATCGGCCACAGCATTTAGGACGGTAGTAGTAGCTGTAGATGATAAATTAATAATATTTGATCCAAAAGAAGAAAATAATGATTTCTACTTCCATGGAGTGAAACAAAAGGGTAATAATATAATGTGTCAATGTTGAAATGTCAATGGTTTTTATGTATATTTAATTAGTATATTCATGTCATTTTTGTTTTGCTCTCTGTAAAAACAACAACCTCTATATATTTAACATACAATTCATCGTATAGTATAATATATTATTATGTTTAATATATTTTTTATAGGTAATCGGGATATGTTAAAAAAACCTCACAAGGACCTAAAATTTTGTTTTGATCAAGTATATGGACCACAGCATACAAATAATGATATTTTCGGTGGAACGATTTTAACTATTTTGGATACTATATTAAATGGATATAATTGTTCAGGTAACATTATTTATTATTTAATATAAATACTGTATTTAAGTAATAATTGATATATCAACTATGCAAATACTTAGAAACAGAGAAGAGACATGAAGTGTAGGCATAACAGTGTAGAAACAAGCAAAGTGTAAAATATAAGACGCAACATGAAACGTTTTCCGATGATAGTTTGTAACAGCTGAGCTGTACTCAAGTACATAGATTATAGTATTCAGTACTTGTGTATCATAATAATAACATTGTACACAACACACAACTACATAATATATGAATCTTGGCTGTACCGTAACCGCTTCTTCCCTTATATAGTTACTTCAATAAATATATTGAGAAAATCTCCATGTATTAACTACTTACGTACACCTTACACTTCTAGTAGTAGTAGTAGTAGTAGTACACTACAAGCTACAACTTGTAGTATTTTGACTTTGTACATTGTACACGCTACACTGTGTAGTCTACATACTATACGAGAATGGGGAAAAGTCTCACATTGCCCATACTTTTGTGTTGATCAGATTCACTTTGTACAATAGAGAGATTTTGTCGTCATCTTCATCTCTGTCTAAAATTTCACTTTTTGTTATTCAATTTGGGTACAATGTTATTTTTAGAAGTAGTTATTAAGTATTTACTATTAAATTTAATAATAATTTTACTTGTATTGAAAATATAATTTCAGTTTTTGCCTATGGCGCAACTGGGGCAGGTAAAAAATTTTTTTTTCTATATTATAATATCAAAATGCTTTCAAATTTTAACATAGATATACCTACATTATAAGAACGTTCAAAACTAATGGTTAAAGCTATGTACAAATATATGACAAGTATAATAATAAAAAAAAAAAAAATGAAAATTATTATTATTATATTTAGGTAAAACTTATACCATGTTAGGATCAAAAGAAAATCCTGGTTTAGTTTTTTTAACTGTTATGGAATTATATCATCGTCTCTCACAAATGAGTGCTGAGTATGAAGCTGAAGTAGCCGTCTCCTATTTAGAAGTAAGTTTTACTATGTATTACTGTAATACTATTACATACGATTCATTATATTCTTACTTACTTTGTACCATTTAATTTGTACTATATCCATTTTATTGTATCTCTTTTTTAGGTGTATAATGAAACAGTTAGAGATCTATTAAGTTATCCAGAATCTGGACCATTAAATGTACGTGAAGATGCTGCTGGAATAGTTATCCCTAATTTAAGTATGCATAAACCAACGGATGCTACAGCTTTGTTAGAAATGTTAGCTCGTGGAAATAGTGTACGTTCTCAACATCCAACGGATCAAAATTCAGAGTCCTCCCGTTCTCATGCCGTTTTCCAAGTAAGCTACACTCAATATTTAAAAACTGAAAAAAGAAGAAGAAGCAAACCAGAGGCAACCTAAATAATATTACTAGATGAAACTAATAATAATTGTTTTTTTTTTGCTCTCTCTCTCTCTCTTCCTCTCTCTTTATTATAGGTATTTATTACCCTCCGTGGTCGTTTTACTGATCGAACTGCTAGTTATAAAGCAGCAAAATTAGTAATGGTAGATCTGGCCGGATCGGAACGTGGTGCTGCCACAGGTTTCAGTGGAGCCAGGTTCCGTGAGGGAGCAAACATCAACAGATCATTACTTGCTTTAGGTAAACTCGCTTATATTAATATCTAATAATACTTCAACCTATATTTCACAAACTGTAAAACAAATGTTTCAACGGATAGTATTTATTATTGGTTTTTTTCTTTTCTTCTTTATATTATTAGGTAACTGTATAAATGCTTTAGCTGACGGAAAAAGGCATATTCCATACAGGGTAATAATAATAATAATGTTGATAATATTTTCTTCATTTATCATAAGATATAAATATTAAATATTATAATACTCTACTCTAACTATCTCACTCTCCCACTACATATTTTATGGTAAATATATTCATTAACAAAATATAATAAAAGTATAAAGTCTCATTTGAATTTTGTAATGATAAAAAATAGGACTCAAAATTAACTAGAATATTAAAGGACTCACTCGGTGGAAATTGTAAAACGGTCATGATAGCAAATGTTTCACCCTCTGCAATGTCATATGACGATTCATATAATACTCTTCGGTATGCTGACAGAGCAAAACGTATAAGATTCCAGGTAAAATACACATATTATATAATATGCAAAATGTTACAAATAAATCCAGTTACTTATAAGAATTTTATGTATTTTTTCTAATATATATATATATATATATATTCTGATACTCTAATAATGTTTGTTCTTTTCTCATTGTAGGTTAAGAAAAATATTATGTCTGTAAGTGCCTGTATATCCAAGTATGGAAAAGTGATTGAAGAAATGACAGCCAAAATTGAGAGTTTAAATAAAGAACTAATGGAAAAAGAACTAAATTGTCGTTGTTCCTGCCAGAAAACAGATTGTGGAACTGAATTAGGGGTAAGATTTATGCCGTTTGTATTATTAATTTTTTTCATATATATGTATATACTTATATATACATTATACAAAAATTGTGTTCTGTGTTCCTTTTATATGTGTATACATTTATATTGGTTTGAATCCTCAGTTTAGTTCAGTTAGCAATATATTGTATACATTATAATATGATTTGATGTTTGATTGTAAGTATATATATTGATTTGTTGTTTATTTTCATACAGGACTCATTTTGGGAAGCAGAGAGTCAGTCACCACCAGAATTAAAAGATGTTACTATTACAGTAATGGATACTGGATCTAGAGGAGATCCAATAGCAAATTTTAATGAAACAGTTACTCTTGCACATCCTTCCACAGCAACTGAGACACTAGAAACAATAGCAGCAACAACAACAACAATCTCACAGTATGCCCCAATTCAAATAATCCCATATGATCGTTTAGCTGTTGATCGATTTGTCCAACTATTAGAAGAGAAAAAAACATATGATCAAGATTTATTAAAGGCAAATAATGATCTTGAAGAGGCAAGAAGGAAGAGAAATTGGAAAGCTAATCGTGTCAAAGTAATTGAATCAATGGGTACTCTAGATTTAGAAAATCATAAGGTATGTTTTTAAAATCCTAAAAAAAACTGATTAATTCTTAATACTATTTTATTTTTATTTTGTCCTTGAAATTTGTAATTATGACACAAATTGTGTCACCCAATCTATTATATATTATATTTATTCATATTATATTACCTTTCTTGTTTTTTCTTCATAAAATAAATTCCTCTGATTAGGGTGTGGAGAAAATGAAAAAATATTTAGGTTCATGGGATGATAAGAATCATTTCTTAAGAGAAAGAGTTGCAACTTCAGAAGCAAAGGTTAAAGAAGTAGATGATGCTATCAAAAATTTACCGTCAATGTTTTTACACCCCATCCTCGTCCATTATCAGTTCGAAAAATACAGAAACGTTTATTCACCATACTCTTTTGACCATCTTGTACTACTCGATTTGGACAATCTGGTGGACATGCACATGTTTTGTTACATTCATATATTGGAGTTCCCACAGGCACAGTTAATCTGTTTTTTAAAATAAAATAAATTATTAGAACCAAATAAATAATGAACAAAATATTAAAGTGATATAGAATTATATGCCAATGCAATAATAAAAAAAATAAAAACATTAATACTTTTTATTATTATTCTTACCGTCCATCCATTTTATATGCGAAGGTTGCATCATGTGCAGCGGAGCAACCTTTTTTATTATCAAAACAATTTGTACATTCACATCCACTTCCAGGAGGAGGATCATCGGGCACAACTACATCTGGACTCACAACGTAATCATTAGTGTATACAAAGTCTTCTGGTGGACCAGCCCAATCAATATCATTTTCTATAGTTATTGTCGGTCGACCATTAGTTATAGCATTGATACTATCGTGCCAATTCTGTATTTTTTTATTTTTTATTTTAAGAAAAAAGAACACAAACATTATTAGAAAAATCAGAAATTACAGAATGGAATGTATATATTATACATTATACTATAGATTATATTATAAAATGTAAAAAAGGGAAGAAAATAAGATATTATGTACAACAGTTATTCAATTATAATTTTAATAAAAAATAACAAACCTGTAAGATTTTTTTATGTTCTTCACGACGTCTAATAAATTCTAAATCCACGAGTTGTTTTCTTAAACATTTCATAGCAACATCAGCTAGTCTTCCTTCCATTCCATCTGCTAAAAATTTGGTCAATTTTTTATTACTTCCTGCTAGTTCCTTCCTGCGATTGTCTAACTTCTTTTTTGCATACATTTTTCTTCCCATCTTTTTTTAAATAAAAACAAAATCAACATAATAAAATCAATACATTAGATAATACTTTAAGAATAATAATAATAATAATAAATAATAATGGATAGTCAAATTATGATATTGCATTATTTAATTTTGATTTTAGTTATATATTATTATAATATTTGAAGTTCTATTCCAGTTGGAAATACTTACTTCAATTTCTTCATCTGTTAGTTGTCCATGTAATTCAAAAAACTCTTTAACTTGTTCAGAAAAAGGCAATGGATTAGGTGGAATTTGGAATGGTATACGGGCTCCTACAAGAGTAATTTTTCCTTTTGATGATACTACCTGTTCAGACTGACTAGCAAGAAGTTTATACTGTTGCCGTCGTTCACGGTATAAAGCGATGAGAGCGGAATCACAATTAACCAAATTTGGTGGTGGTTCCCTATTGAAAGTCATTTTAAAACAAAACAAAAATATTTTAATACTAATAAAATTAAAATAATACCTTATTATTTTTAAGGGTAACAAAAAAAAGCATATTTATATGACATATTTTGATATTATTATTATTTATTTTAAAGTATATTATATAAACTAATATAGTTAAAATTACCATGTATTGAAATCTTCATCCCATCCTCTCCATTTTACCAAATACATTTCACTATCATTTTCACGAGTATAATCAAGTATTTGTTCTACTTCATATTGTCCATCTGGAACTCCTCCATCATCATCTGACGACGATTCATCATCATCATCATCCTCATCACCGTCGTTGTCTTTATTATTATTATTATTATTATTAATATTATTGTTGTTGATTTTGTTGTTTTTAATTTTATTATTATTATTAGTATTATTATTCTTATGAATAATATTATTGTTGTCTTCAGCATGTGAACTTGAGGAATCAATATTATGATGATTACTATTATTACTACTACCAGAAGCAATTCCGTTTGTTGTTGGTACTTCTACAGTAGAGTAACCTGATCTGAGCATTAATTTCTTTGGACTATAATACATCAAAAATGAATAAAAAAAATTTTGGGTATAATAACTAATAATATAAAACAATGATTTAATACAAACTTTTATACATAAAATACTAATTTTGTAAAATTTCATACCTGGGTTCTGACTCATCTGTTCGAGAACGAGATGCAGATGAAGCTACTGAGGCAGTTTCATCACTTCGTTTTGTTTTTCCAAGAGTTTTGGAATCAATCTTAAAAGTTTCGGAACTCATCATTCCTATAATATGGTCTATAATATAAAATTAGCCTTATATTTTACAAAACCTGTTGAACATATAAAAAAAAGTAAATTTTTAGATAAGTATTTTACAAATACTAATATTATACTAATATTTTACTATTTACTACAACAAGAGATGACAATATTTAATAATAAAACCTACTAAGTATGTACATTATATAACCCTACTCTATTATACTTAAAAGTCTACTTTATTTTGAACAAACATGTACCTATATATATATTATTATATTATATCTACTATATCTATCTAGATGAATATTATAGTAATACATATTATTGAAAAACATAAAATATAGACTACTAATGTTTGAAAAACTGTTGATACTTTTATTACTACAATATTATAAGTATAATTACTTTAGTACACTCAAAATGCACATGTATTCATGAATACATACTTATACTTTATTTAATGGAATTGGAATTAAATAATATCAAAACAACTAACTATATTATGTACTATACACGTAATACTAAAAGACCGCATGCATGCAAGATATTTTAATATGTATGTATGTATATATGGAATGTAAAAAAAAAAAAACTTACCTTTGTTGAAAAATTACAGAGATATGGGTTTTTATATCAAAAAATGAATAAAGTAATACATTTACAAAGAACTTATAAATGTTTGAGATAATAATAATATTATAGTAGCTGTTAATTAAAACAATAAATAACAACAAACAAGAAAGTAAATGTACAAAAAAAAAATAATAATCGTCTGTAGTTAATTAACTAATTACAAACGATAAATAATTACAATTTTAATTTTATCTTTTCGTACGACAAAAATACGGAAAGCAGAAAAAACCCCGCCACAATAAACAAACATTTGAACGAGCACAGTCTGCCACAAAACAGCTATGCAACAACACTTTTTGACTATTATGCTATTTCTGGAATTTTAGTGATAAAATAATAATTACATTTAATGTTATATATTTTAATTGTTTGTAGTTTGTATATATTATAATATACTTTGAATAGTAAATAAACTAATTTTACAGATTACATTTTTATAACTCTATAGTATAAAAGTATTCATTATTTTTAATTAAATTCGGTATAATTTTGATACTTTAGAAATACCTCCCCTTTTGTGGGTGGGGAGAATAGATAATATATATTTAAATATGTGTAGACAACTTTTTTCAATGCAGTTTGACGAAATAGACAATTTGATGAATGGATTGTTTTTTTTTTTTGGTACATCACACAAAAAAGATCCTACTAATGGTGGACTTTATATATACATAACAAGATGACTTCTAGAGGTCAACTTATATTTTGACCTTTGATGATCACGAAAATGTGACTTTCAGCTCCTTAATTTGTCGCCAAAAAGTACAACGCCAACCAAAAAACCAAGAGTTCGTTTCACCTACTTGTGAGTGCTGACTGTATTCGGCCGTTTTTTTTAGGTTTTTTGAGCGCGTTTACTTTCCGGCTTGTCAAAGAGGACTTTATATTATTTTTACACTATGTACTTATGAGTGAGTGCTGTGTGTGTAAAAGAGATCATCTCATACCTGTGTGTTTCTTAGTTTTTAATCTTATTTAGGAAATTTTAACTTGTCAACAATTAAATTTTTTTGGTAATTTTATCAAGTGTGTAAATGAATAAGTGTAAAGTGATAAGTATACAGGAAATTCATCAATAAACTTTCAACAGGTACGTATGTCTTGTTATTATTATTATAGTTATCCCTCTCTATTTTCTTCTTTTAACGTAAAACACACAACATATAATAATATTACAAGTGAGTAAAGAGTAAACAAGTAAGTTCATGTTGAGTAAGATAATAATATAAATATGTGTATATATACAAATTTCACCTTCGCCTCATTAACTATTTGCATAATACATATACTATATCTTGTAAACTATTATTTATGTACTCTCTTTATTCTGTTTAATTGAAGTCTTTTATAATACTATTATATTATACTTTAGTAGTACTGTATACAGTTCAATAGTATAAAACTATATTATAGTATATATAGGGTTTTTTGAAACATCAAATTGATGATTGTTATACATGTACTTATGAAATATATAAATATTGACTTGTGTGTAATGTGTACAATAATATAATTATTAGTGAGCTTAAAAGAGTTAGTTATTAATTTTTTTCCAATTTTTAATATTATTTCTTTTTTGGATAGATATCTATTGATGAAAATGTGATGCTGAATTCAAAAAAAAAAATCAAAAGGAGATTGTCATCCTCGTCTTTATTGGACAGTAGTTTGCCATGATTATTGCATCAAAAAGGCCTAGGTTAGTTGTGTCACCCAAATCACGGAATAAATTTTCTACATCCCATCGTACAATTGGAGGAAGAAGACTTTCAGTTAGTAAAAGATTAAATAATGCTGTGGCTAAAGCATCTGCAAATAGAATCCTCTCTCAGGCTAATGCAGCTGTGGGAGGAGGATCATCTGTGGATGCAGCTACTCAAAGAGGAAATATTAAAGTAGTCGTTCGGGTAAATAAATAATAATAATAATATTATATAACTAAATATACATATTTTTAAGCATTAATAATATAATGTTCTCATTATAATATATATAATATTTTTTTGTATAATATAAAATATATTATACTTTTTTAATTATCAGGTTCGTCCACCAAATGATCGAGAATCGGCCACAGCATTTAGGACGGTAGTAGTAGCTGTAGATGATAAATTAATAATATTTGATCCAAAAGAAGAAAATAATGATTTCTACTTCCATGGAGTGAAACAAAAGGGTAATAATATAATGTGTCAATGTTGAAATGTCAATGGTTTTTATGTATATTTAATTAGTATATTCATGTCATTTTTGTTTTGCTCTCTGTAAAAACAACAACCTCTATATATTTAACATACAATTCATCGTATAGTATAATATATTATTATGTTTAATATATTTTTTATAGGTAATCGGGATATGTTAAAAAAACCTCACAAGGACCTAAAATTTTGTTTTGATCAAGTATATGGACCACAGCATACAAATAATGATATTTTCGGTGGAACGATTTTAACTATTTTGGATACTATATTAAATGGATATAATTGTTCAGGTAACATTATTTATTATTTAATATAAATACTGTATTTAAGTAATAATTGATATATCAACTATGCAAATACTTAGAAACAGAGAAGAGACATGAAGTGTAGGCATAACAGTGTAGAAACAAGCAAAGTGTAAAATATAAGACGCAACATGAAACGTTTTCCGATGATAGTTTGTAACAGCTGAGCTGTACTCAAGTACATAGATTATAGTATTCAGTACTTGTGTATCATAATAATAACATTGTACACAACACACAACTACATAATATATGAATCTTGGCTGTACCGTAACCGCTTCTTCCCTTATATAGTTACTTCAATAAATATATTGAGAAAATCTCCATGTATTAACTACTTACGTACACCTTACACTTCTAGTAGTAGTAGTAGTAGTAGTACACTACAAGCTACAACTTGTAGTATTTTGACTTTGTACATTGTACACGCTACACTGTGTAGTCTACATACTATACGAGAATGGGGAAAAGTCTCACATTGCCCATACTTTTGTGTTGATCAGATTCACTTTGTACAATAGAGAGATTTTGTCGTCATCTTCATCTCTGTCTAAAATTTCACTTTTTGTTATTCAATTTGGGTACAATGTTATTTTTAGAAGTAGTTATTAAGTATTTACTATTAAATTTAATAATAATTTTACTTGTATTGAAAATATAATTTCAGTTTTTGCCTATGGCGCAACTGGGGCAGGTAAAAAATTTTTTTTTCTATATTATAATATCAAAATGCTTTCAAATTTTAACATAGATATACCTACATTATAAGAACGTTCAAAACTAATGGTTAAAGCTATGTACAAATATATGACAAGTATAATAATAAAAAAAAAAAAAATGAAAATTATTATTATTATATTTAGGTAAAACTTATACCATGTTAGGATCAAAAGAAAATCCTGGTTTAGTTTTTTTAACTGTTATGGAATTATATCATCGTCTCTCACAAATGAGTGCTGAGTATGAAGCTGAAGTAGCCGTCTCCTATTTAGAAGTAAGTTTTACTATGTATTACTGTAATACTATTACATACGATTCATTATATTCTTACTTACTTTGTACCATTTAATTTGTACTATATCCATTTTATTGTATCTCTTTTTTAGGTGTATAATGAAACAGTTAGAGATCTATTAAGTTATCCAGAATCTGGACCATTAAATGTACGTGAAGATGCTGCTGGAATAGTTATCCCTAATTTAAGTATGCATAAACCAACGGATGCTACAGCTTTGTTAGAAATGTTAGCTCGTGGAAATAGTGTACGTTCTCAACATCCAACGGATCAAAATTCAGAGTCCTCCCGTTCTCATGCCGTTTTCCAAGTAAGCTACACTCAATATTTAAAAACTGAAAAAAGAAGAAGAAGCAAACCAGAGGCAACCTAAATAATATTACTAGATGAAACTAATAATAATTGTTTTTTTTTT
>JABASP010001734.1:0-26046 GCA_019776565.1 Sminthurinus signatus | reverse complement strand
TGTGTAAGTTTCTTCCAAAAATTATAATATTTTCAGAAGTCAGTTACTTCAATATAATATTATAATCTCTGCTTTCTTCTGGCTCGCTCCCTCTTTAGGTACTCCTGTACCCGTGTTTATGACGCTTTAATGGTAACATGATACCACAATTCGAAGAGCAGAGAAGCGAACTGTACAATTTACAATGTACATAATAGACAAAACACTACACAAAGCATAAGATAGAAATAAAACGGCAAATCACTTTAAAGATTTTTTAGCCCAGAAAAGCTTCTTTTTTTCGAATACTTTGCTCTTGAGTTTCTTCCAGCTCTAATTTCCAATGTCTAGTTTGTATTTGTATTTTGTATTTGTGTATTTTACGCATTTTAAAAGCACTCTGTATAATTTGAATGAGAATCAACTGTAGAATATTCAACATATTTTACACATTCTATTTCCACAAGTTTTACCCGGAATTCCAGGATCACTTAAAATTTAGGAAAGTCGTGAATCTCGTTTGGAACAATTGCGGTTGTGGTGGACAGATTTTCACTTCTCAGCTCAACTTGTAACTGGAATCTGGAATAATAATAATCTCGAATTGGAATAGCATTGTTTCAATAGTTTTCAAACCATACTGTACTTTCTGTGTTTTATTCGGCTACCATAAAAATCACAATTTGGTTGGATTTCTGGCGTCTGGTTTCTGGATTTAGTGTATTTATGTTCCACATTTGAATGTAAAATACTTTTGAATATTTTCCTTTTCTTTCTCTCTTTCTCTATATTTGTTTCGCTTTCCCTTTCTTTCTTTCTTCCTCCTCTTTCAACATGCCATCTAGACTCTAGACTCTAGATGCTAGAGTTGAGAATTTATTTCAGTGATAATGTCTGTATCACGTATGAATTTCCGAATGAATAAACTCCACCACTCTCCACTTCATCTAGAATCTATAACAAAGCTATAAACGCAAGTACAATATACAATATACAATGCAGAATGCAGCAGAGGTAGATAATATCTATCCCAAAGGTAGCACAGAATAGTACACGTAAACGTATGGATTATGGATACGGTGAGCAACAACTGTATACTGTACCTTTTACATTGTATATTTTACTCATTGTAATCAAATAAATTCATGGGATGGGAGGACTTGAAATGAAATGCCGACCTCCGGATCTTCTACACTCTGTATTCTGTATTCAAATGTGAGCTCTTTATTTGATTCCAAATTATTCACAACTTGTGAAAACTCCAAAACTTGTTGTGCCTGCATAATAATACTGTCCATAGTCCATAAAAACAAATAGACTCCTTTTGTCTTTTGCATTTGACTATTTAAACTCTTGTTTGTAGTTTGTAATCGGGAGGAGGACAGAGCATAAAATACATACAGGAAAAAAACATGGATGATTTTGGCACAAGATGCTGGTTCTGAGTCTGATTCTGATTCTGATTTGAATTCGAATTCGAAATCAAATTTGCATAAAAAGTACACAAAAAGAGTTCCATGTAGACTGAATGTAGATGAAGAAAAAAAGGAGCAAGAATCGAACGGGATAAAAATATGTTTGAGGTCACGAGCTGAAGTTGAGCAGCCGAACATTTTTCTTTCATATCCCTACTTTATCAACACAGAGCGACAGACAGACAGAGGAAGGAGAGGAAGGAATAAAAAGAATGAAAGGGAAAAAAGAAGGATAATAAATCGTTTTTATGTAACTACCGCGATTCGCAACTGTCCATATTTCTATTCAGCCATTGTGTAACATCTATAGTCTACAGTCTGTAGAGAAGAAAAAAAAGAGACTGCATTCATTCACTCATTCATTGATTTCTGAATTGTGTGCTCGAATTGTGTTTGTATTTGTATTTGTAGTTGTACATGGTTGTATTATTCCATTCACAGTCACAGTCACACACAAGCAAACACACAACACACATCCGCACACAACAAATCCAAAGCAAGCCCAAGTTGAAAGCACAGATTTTTATGGAAGAGGAAAGAAGGAAATAAACAACAGCTAAATACATTACAAAGGCTTGGAAAAAAAGAAAGAATCCACAAATAATGTGTGGAACAGTAGAAAATCGAGAATGGAGAATTGAGAATGGAGAATGGAGAATCGAGCGACGAGGAAAGAAACGCGCTGTCTATTTCCGTAGTGTAGTCTCTATTCTCTCGTCTAGTGTGTGTATGTGTGTATGTAAGTTTTGGTTTTGAAGGAAAGCCGATGCCATTTAGATGTCAAAGTGAAACTAATCGCTTACTGCGGAACAAAAACTCGTGGACGAGGAGAAAGGAGAAAGTAAAGAGAAAGTCACGGTCAACGTTCCGGGTTCTAATGCTCGGAAAATTATCTAGATAATTCAGAATTCAGCTAGTTCGAGTGTAGTCTAGATTCTAGAGTCTATAGAAAGAATTACAAGTATGTAGGACTTTGTTCCTGTTCACTTGCATTAAAATTCAAGTTACAGTCCCCCACACACATGTACAATGTACATACATATTGATTTTGGTTCTATTGTGGAATTGGATTTGATTTGAATTGAGAATTCCTTTCGCGTACACATAAATATTAATTACGAAGCCACCTCACTGCATACTCAAATAATAGCCATATTTCATGTCCACTTTGAAATTTATTTATATACACACTACACACTACACACTGAACACAAGTCAATGTTCATTCCCAAAAAGTATACTCCGATCCCCATTCACATTTCGCATCCTGTTACTGCTTCTCTGTGAATTTTGTAAGAGAGAAATGGTACGGAAAATTTTAGACGCACAATACAAAAGATACAATTTACACTGTATACTATTTTGATCTACTTTGTACTAGCAACATTATTCGTTTGCAAGGGAAGAACAGAACTTGAAGCAAATTTGGAAATTCCTGTTTTGTCCATCCTCGATTCGCGATGAATATTACTACACATTGTACATTGTAAATGTACAATGTACTTTTTCTTCGGCCTCAATCAGTCATAAACGGAAACATTTTGAATTTGGCTACTTGTGAATTCCGTTCAAGCACCTTCAACCTTCAACCTTTCATTAACAAAATACCAGGGAAAGACAATCAATGAATATAAAATATGGAAATATGAATACGAATTTTAAGGGAATGCTCCTGACAACTTTTTTCATGTCGTTGCAACAAGTCTTTGTCCTTTGTGCAGTTATAAAGAATGTATTGGGATCGGATGAGGCAAACATTAAGTGGGATTTTGATCAAACATCCTAATCCGAATCAATTTTGCATGAAAACCTAACTACATCTAAAACTGCAATCTCATTTAGTTAAATTTAATAATTTACGAAAGAGGTGAAATGGGTTCAAAGATATTGTAATTAAATTTCTGCTAAAAATACGATTCTACACTACAACAATATTTTTTCTGAGATACTTTATTATTGTTGTAAATCTTCATGTAAAAAATTAGCAATAAACATATTGTACGATGTATATTTTCGTCATATGCGAATCTGTTATTTTCTTTTTATGTTTTACAGTCAGATCATGTTGCAATTTTGCAGGTTGCATAATTTGCAAACATGAGGGAAATATTTCAACGCTTTGTTTGTAGCCTACTTATAACCTTTGTACATGTCCTGAGGATACGAGAACTCAGAGATGCACCTGTTTATACTAATGAGAAGTGCATGGAATTTGTCGATAAATAAGGGATGAGAAGCAGAAGGATGAAGAAGAAAGAAGATCGTTAATTTGGAGAGGTACAGAGATATAGAGGTGGAAAATTTTACTATCCTTTCCTCTCTGCTTCAAACTTCTCTTCTAGAATGTAGAATCTACTGTGAATGAGAGCTGGAGTCTCAAGTGTAAGAACTGGAAATAACCAAGTATTCTCCTTGATCATCTCATCTCAAATTCTACAATTTTATGCTTGAATATTCCACACTCCTGGTCTGGTCTGGTTTTGGTTCTGCTTTTGGCTTTGGTTCTCGAAGGAATAGCTTCCCGCACCATTCATCCAACATGTGTATATTATATTATATTATTATATTATATATATGTATGTATCCACTCGCTGTCTTTCTCAGGAGCACATTATTCATGTGCACTTTCATAATCGGCCCCATTCTCTGCCGTTGCCTATACATTATACATATTACATATGCACATACAACCTATGCATCTGACATGTACAAAATGTATTCATAATGCATTTCCAGATCCCAGATCCCAGGTTCCAGGTTCCAGATCTTGCACATAAACTATGAGAAAACGTTCGGCCTTCGATGGCTTTCTGGTTTTTATGTGCATACATTTACGTATTATGTATTACGTATTATATATTATGACATGTAGATTTTGTAATCGAGGCGGGCATGCAGATGCGCGAGGCACTATAGCTGTCCATGCATTTTAGAATTTTGTACATGTGATCTTGATTATTTTCTATCTTCTAGTTCTTTGTACATTATGCATCAAATTCCCATGTCAAAAAGAAGAAGATACGCGGGTGTTATCTTTAGCTTAGCCTTTGAATTAGTTTCACATGTACATTGTACATTTATGCTTTACGTAACATGTTTTTATATCCACAGAAATTTCATTGCAAAATTTGTAAAATCAAGCTAAAAATATCTCGAAATTATCTGAATCAATAAAGTAAAAAATCATTGAGTTTGATTATTAAATTGTCTCGCAAAAATAAAAATTTATTGAAAATACCAAATTACGAAAAGTTTTGAGCATTGAGAAGCTAAATTCTTTATATTATAGATGTTTTTGATTTTCATTGACCATTTAACTAAATACTTTTATTATACGATTGAAGTTGGGTTTCTGGACTTTTATCATATTTTTAAAGCCAAAATTTCTCCTATTTTGCCTTAACGTTGCCATTGGCAATGGCTTTGGAAAAACGCATTTTACATTATTACATTTTGAATGGTAGACAAAAAAGAAGAGTCACAAAGTCTTTTTTAATGAGATGGTTTCCAATAGAAAGTGACTCACATCTCACATCCGATTCCTCTCCGTCTAATTTTCAGGTTCATTAATCATAATGAACCTTTTTTAGTGTCTTGTGACTTGTGTCCTTGTACATTGTACATCGTACATTTTGCCCTTTGATGGATATCAATGATCAATGATCAATGATTTTACAGGGTTATTTTTTCCACTTAATTAATCCGTCTAGTCTATTATACTCGGATTACTTGTTTTATACAAAAAGAGAGTTTTTGACAATGCTGTACTAAAAGAAAAGTTGTCTTTATTGACTTTGCTAAAGTTTTGTAAAAAATTATTGATTAAAAAAGATTTAGCTTTTACAGATAAAGATGATAATAATTTCTGTGTTTCTATTTCAATTTTTCAGGTGAGTTGGATAAGGCATAGAGATATCCATTTACTAACAGTTGGAAGGTAAGTACTTTGTAAATATGCTTTTATGTTTTACAATATTATTAATAAAAGGAATAAAATTTAGTATTTAGTACAATGAATATAATAAATAATAAATGTAATTATTATTGTTAATGGTATGATTCCAGATATACGTACACTACAGACCAACGCTTTCGAGCCCTACATGTAACCAATACTGAGGATTACGCTTTGCAGATTAAATATCCTCAACATAGAGACTCGGTAAGTAGTATTTAGTATTTGTAATAGTAACTTTTTTCCTTGTCAAACAAATGGAAATGGACATTGAACATTGGACGTTGGACATTCAATTTTAATTAAAAAAGAAACGGCTCTTTTCATTTAAAGTGACAGTCAACAGTTAAGAGTCAAGGCTCAAGAGCCTATTTGATATTGATATTTGACAATGATGATGATTCTTTTAGTTCAAAGTCAGATGTATCTATTTTGTACTTTGTAGTACTGTACAGTGTACAGGGCAACGTGAAAAGAGGAAGTATTCTGTGTAATTCTACTGGTATACTTATCTATTATCTATCCACCAAGTAATATCGCACACTGTCTAATCATCATCATTTTCATAGTGGTTTAGTTTATAGCTTTGAGCCGTTAATTAGCCCCATCTTTCTTTGTACATATTAGTGGATGATGACATGGATCCATTTCATGTCATGTTCCATGTACAACGTACAAGTGTACAAATGTACAAAGTGTACATACTTACATATGTTCAATGTTCAATGTTCATGATCTACTTTATACATGTATTTTTTATGACAGGCTCTCTAATATGACTTTCTCCTTGTTTCTTTACTCTCTGTTCTGTGTATTTTTGCAGGGTATATACGAATGTCAGGTCTCCAGCACCCCACATATTTCGCATTTTGTACATCTAAATGTCGTCGGTAAGTGGAACACCTTACATCAATTTTTATTACTATCTCTCCATGTGCATTTTCCTCCCTCCACTCTCCACGCTCCTCATTCCTTTTTTTGTTCCTTCTTTTCCTAGTGCAACCTATCTAATATCTAGCATCTAGCATCTAGAAGGTAGTACAATAAGTATACATACATGGTTTTTCTTCTAACCCAACATTCCTCTTTTTCATCGTTCATTGTACATTGTACATTGTACATCTGCAGAACATTACTGTCCTATTTACTTTCCCTCACCTACATCTACATCTACAATATAACATCTAGAATATAGAACATATACCAAGATCATAGTTATAGTCATGATCATTACTGGAGCTGGAGCTGGAGCTGGAACTGAAACTGGAATTGGTAGTGGTGATGTGATGTGGTGTGGTTTGGTGGAAACAGGAAACTTTCACCAGCTTTTCCTCTTTTTCACTCTTAGTGTTCCGCTCTGCATTCTACATTCTGCATTCCCTCTTCCCTGACTCATATCAGTTTTCGCCTTTCCTTTTCTCCCCTTGCCCATTTTCCATTTTCTTGTGTGGTTGCTTGGTCTGGTTGTCTGTTGGCCTGGATGGCTGGATGGCTTTGAACATGAATCGTCGTAATCTGTAATGTCCTAGTATTTATGTACACTAGTGCATCCGCAGACGCGATATATCTATCTATACTACGTTCTATATCCACGTTCATGGAAAATAGAAAGATGCTCCCCTCACTTCTTTATTTGCTCCACACGATGCATTTATTTCTCCTCCTCATGCTTCTTCTTCTTCTTCTTCTTCTTCTTCTTCTTCTTCTTCTTCTTTTTGGAGCGTCAGCATTGGTATTAGCATTAGCACTACTGCCATACTAACATAAACAGAGCAAATAATTCCTTTTACCTACATCCGACATCCGACAGAATCCCACAAACATTTGTACATATATACACATACACATGAATGTCTCTTCATTCCCAAATTCATGCCTATTTCAAAACGACAACGTAAACGATAACAGTCACCATCAACAGTCAACAGTCAACAGTAATGGGATTGAGCAGTGAGTGCAGAGATTGTACACAATATTTTATTCATACATACATGCAATGCGTAGGTATCTTTTAAGTAGTTGCTGAGAAAATTAGGCTCTCTGAAAACTGTGAACCTCTTACTCTTACTTTTATTTTTTTACCTACACCTCAGCCTTGAAAAAACCCATCACCATGACAGCAGACTCTTTGAAGCAGACAACAGTTGACCTTCTGTTGAATGTTCTCACTCTCTTTCTCTCTCTTTCTCTTAAGTAAACTCCACCTTTATCTTGTTTAATATTCATATTAATAGTAATTGATTGTGGTGATACATAAAAACCTGGTGAGTACAGCTCTAAACTCGCAGGACAGTTACGCTGCAATCATTTTGCTCTATATTTATTTACTATTTATTATTCATACGTCAGACGTTACGCAAGATAAAAGCTTTAATATATTTTTGGAACATATTACAAAGGTATTTTTATTTATTATATTGTATTAAAGTAAAATACAATAATTTCAATATTCGAATGTTGAATACACACGTGTTTATTTGTAAAAGATATCAATGGATGAATTTCCTTCAGTTGTAGTAGAAAACCTGCGAAAATAGAAATTAGAACAGAGAAAATAGAAGCACAAAAGGCTTCTACAAAATGATCATGCTCTTGGATACTGAATGCGTAAATAGTAAATAGTCAGCTGCAACTGCCATCACATCACGAAGGGCATTATATGTTGAGAAAAGTGCTGTAATAATTATTATTCTATAGCTCCAAGAAATTCTATTAGACTTTTTTTTGCTCCCTCTCCCTTTTCTCCGTTTATGTCTGCGTATGAGCTGAGAGAGAAAGCACTCATTCTCATAACACTGATAGTTGGCAGTTGTGAGGAAAGTAAGCAACTTCATAATACAGAGTATAGAACATAAAGTATAGAGTATAGAGGATGGAGTACTGCGTATTGAGCAGAAAAAAGTAATGTAGAGAGAAGAAGGATGGGAACTTGTTCAGAGTGTTTGCATTTAACTATTATTACCGGTGCTGGTGCTGGTGTTGGTTTTAGTGCTGGAACTAGAACTAGAACCAGAACAGAGTTGAGCTGAGGGACGAGAAGTAAAGAGAATGGAAGAGAAGAGAGTGTTTTATTTGTATGAAGTATATGGCCCGTAATAACAGTAATAATAGAGTGAGGAAATATACGTGCATAAATGATGATTGCCTTGCGTGGATTTTTCACACTAGATTCACACACACACACACATACACACAGTCATAATGAAAAGGAACAAAAAAAACTATGACTATGGCTGATGACTAGTTTCAACGTCAGGATTCGCGTGACAGTAGATTATTATCATAATTTGTTCCTATTTTGCACATTCTTAGGGCAACTCTCCTTCTCTCCTTGACGCTTTCCTTTTCTCTTTTTACTATTCTAACACTTTTACACAATGTACACTGTACACTGTGTAGCGTAAGGTGTACTACAATCCAGTGTTCACAACTATTCAGGCACATTTCAATTTTCTCTATCCTTATAAAATATAAAGTATAATAATAAAGTACAAGCCTATAGAGAGATCCTGTAGTATACTTTCATAATTTTTACTCGTTTTCGTTTTGAGTTCTGGGAAACCATTTGTCCTCGCTTTGCACACGTTCTGATGATACCGCCACTCTTGAGCTCAGTCTAAGTTATTCCATTAATTCCTGATTCTTGAAATACAGTAATACACAATTCACATAGGTTGTACACTGTACAGTGTACACTGTACGTTGTAAATGATATGATGTGAGGAGGAAGGAAGAGAAGAGAGCAAAGGGAAATTTCCATGAAATTTCATTTCTTGTATGCTCTTAAGAGATTAACCAAAATATGCAATTAAAGTCTCTATATGAATTTGGCTCACACATTCGGATTACCTAACCTCTTGAAACCTCTAGAACCAAGAACCAAGAGCCAAGCCTCCAGTTCAGTCCGCACACTAAATTTTATCCACAGTCCAGAGTCCAGAGTAACGACTAACTACACACTTTAAGTTTATTTTGTAAAACGGATGGTGCCGTTTATAAATTCCAAAACAAAATCTACACTGTATGATGTATGATGTAGGTTGTAGGTTGTAAAATTTCAACATGAATTAAAAAACACATTCTTCAATATTCCTCAATCCCCAAGTGCTCAAATGCTACTCATAATAACACGTGTAGTTTACCCACTACCCACTACCCACTCTTTCAACACTTCAACATATGAATATTTTCCAAATATTAAAACATGGTAGTTGTGGCTATGTGATTTGATATTTGATGGGGATTTTCATGGAGAAAGGTCAAATTTGCAAGTCTCATATGAGCAAAATTCGTGTGGTGGTTTGGTTTAGTTTAGACTTGAGACTTGAGTTGAGTTGGTAGTTCATGGGAAGTGAGAATGAAATGGAAGGGATTTGAGAATACTTTGACTCTTTTATTATTTCAACTCAACAGCATTGGTTTGGGCAAATAGTAAATATTGTGGCAAATAGTAAATAGTAACTTGTGTAAGACATGAAACACCTTTGACACAAATAATATGGGAGCTACATGCAATATGAACATTGATCCTCCGGTAATAAAGGTAATTGTAATGTGGAGCTGGAACTGGAATTGGAACTGAAACTGGAGTACATGTACTTGGGTTTAAATAAATGATGGTTCTGGCTCTGATTTTACTCTCTCTTTTGCTTTAGATTTCCTGCTGGATTTTCCAGTTCCACAGTTTTACTTTGTATTGAGGGGAAAATATTAAAACAGGATGTTTTGAATATAGAATAAAGAATATAGAATATAAAATGTGGTCAATGGCCACATGTTGTGATGTTTGAATAATATTTGCAATATTTAATAGCTACTTTCTACAAAAAAATTCCTCCTGACCTATCCAATCGAAAATTGAAGTGCAAACAAAAAAAGGAAAAAAGGAAAACCACGGAGTAAAATGCAAACTCAAAGTGAGAGAAAGAGATGGAAAAAGAAAGCAAAAGAGAAAGCCAAAGAGAAACACAGAAAAGAATGAAAGAAAGAAAGAGGGGGATTTTTGTGTAGTGAAGCGTGAGAAAGCCATTTGCCATTTGGTTTTTCCGTCCCATTTTCTCTACCTACGTCATTCCCTCATATCTGATTTCTCTTTATTAAAGTCTAGATTAGATTTTTATGGTATGACTCTTCATAACTTTGTCCTACAGCCATCACGATAACCAAGATTACTTTGTACTTTATACTTTATACTCATGTCTAAAATGTACAATGTACATGTTACATATTACATATTGCACACAGTACCACAATTCAGACTTGAGACTTCAGAATTCAGAATCCACAACCCACAAGCCCCACAAGCGACAAGCTTGTCTCATTCACCCTGGACTAAAATGAATATTGTCATGAGGGAAACGATGATAATGATAATAATTCCAAATTGGTCATATTCACAGTCATGGTAATAACATATGACATTTGGATTGTCCATAAATTCTATGCTTGTACATTCTACATTCTACATACAATCTACTGTGCAAAAGGTGGAATGTGCACATTACAGTTCTGAAAGGAAACAGGATTGAATTTTAGAGTCGGATTTGGTTTCGGATAAAATTAAAAAAATACTCAGACTTTTTCTGCACAAATAACTTACGTACTACAAAAAAAACCCAGAAAGTTTTGCGTAGAGAAAAGATACTTTTTTAAACTGTTTGCTTTTTAGGTTTTTTGGTTTATTTGTTTTTTGCACTCCACACTCAACTTTTTCTTTTTCATTTTCCAAAGTAGAGCTATTATACAGATATTGGGAATAACATTGAACATTTGAACATACATAAAATGGAACAGAACATGTGCACACAAATTTATTGTGTCTAGCATGTCAAACGTCTAATGTCTAATGTCTAATGGGTCTGAGCTTTACATAGTACAAAGTACATAGTACATAGTGCATTAGAACATTGGAACATGATATGTGAAAGTTCCAACTCAACTGTTTTTATTGCATAATGAAGCACAAGGAAATAATTGAAATGGTTTTGTTTCCAAAGTATCCACAAAAACTATGAGAATGAACAATGAACAATGGTCATGAAGACTAAACTTTGTTTTGTATTGTTTTGCATTGTCTCTAGTTGAAAGGTCCCTGTATTTTGTACTTTGTATTTTGTACAGATATTTTCCAATATCGGTGAGAAGAAGAGGTGACATAGATTCAAGTTTCTATTCTGTACTTTTGAACCAAAGTACGACAATTTCCTCTAAAATCCAAGTGTAAAAGTAAAATGATGATGCTGATGCTGATGATGATCATGATCATGATGATGGGGAAAGAGTCGGAGAGTTTGCTCCAAATTTCAAAGAAATATCAGAAACACTCGTTCATCCTTCATTCATTTGATTTAATTCAAACCAATTTCAGTTCCAATGCCAACCAATCCAAACCAGTCCAATCCCATCCATTTTCAATGATTTGCTTGTAGAAAGTGGAAAGTAGAAAGTATCTCTGGAATCTGGAATTCATCTACACTTTTCAAACTACACTCTCACACTCACACTCCTCCTTTGTCATCTCTGTGTGTAAATGCAAATGGAGAGATCTGACTCACTCGTAGTTGACTTGACTGTGGAGAGAATCTCCAAAAGACGAAGAGGAACAAACTAAGAATAGAAAGAGAAAGATAGAATGAGAATGAGAAGGAGGATGAGGAGGGGTGGGAGTGATAGGAAGGAGGTGCAGCAATTAAGTCAGTCAGTGAGTTGCTCCATTTTCCACACAACTTCAACTACAACTACAAATACAACTTTCCAACTTTCCAACTTTTTTTGCTCATGCTGTCCTTTTCTTTTTCTCCTTTTCTTTTTCTCCCTTTTCATTATACACTGTAAACTATATTTCGCATTTTATGCTTTTGTTCCTTCAACTTGTACATTTTGTATTGTACATTTTGTATTGTACAATGTACATCCTACACGGTGCATTCAGTATAATCATTTTCCGTTGTAATTAATGATTGTTTCCATCCTTTTCGCTCCGCTGACTCTTGAAATATTTAGTAATTGTCCACAGTACATTTTACATTTGTGCAAGAGTAGGAACTTTATGCTTAAACTGCGTATTCTATTATTTATGTACAGCTGCACCAAACAAATTTCTCGTGTATAATTCTACTTTGCTCCTTTTATCTTTATCTTTGTCTATTGTCTATCTTTATATTATTTGTTTTGTGTACTGTGTACTGTATTTCTCTTTATATAGTATAATAATAATACTTTTATGACTTTTGTTCATAATTTTTCAAGCATTTTTGAGAATTGCAGTACCATCCACAATCTACAATCTACCATCTAGAAAATGTAGACAAGGAATCGTGAATAGTTGTCATTACTTAAAGACAATACGCAATAGACTGTAGAATGTAGAATGTATAATACAGAGGATGCAGTGGGCGGTGAGTGGTAAATGGTAAACGGTAGACGCAAGCTTGCATAAATATAAAATATAAAATACAAAATGTTCCAGTCTGGACATTTAGGCATTTTGGAATTTTGGAATTTATAAATTGAGGAAAGTGGGCAGAGACAGACAGACTAAGACTAAGACTAAGACGGAGACGGAGATGGAGACAGAGTCAAAGTTCAATGTAACATTGAAACAACCGTGTTCATCTTGGAATAATAAATCCTCAAGCTTAACCAACAAGAAGATTCGATTACATTTAGAATTTAGAATGTAGACTGCACAGTGCACAGTGTACAGCAAAAGGGAGAACAACGTGGAAAAGGAAAAGGGTCTAATGATGTTACAGACGAAGGGAGTAAAGAGTAAAGAGTAAAGAGCAAGGATATCACTATGGAGACAGATATAGTACAGGAAGAGGAAGAGAAAGGAACAGAGTAAATGAAATGATATCCCTTTGAATCTTTCATGCCACTAGTCACTAGTTTCAGAGTTGCAGAATCCACGGGACAAAGTAAACGGTACACGGTATACAGTATACAGTGGATTGTAGATATAGCTATCTCAACTTTTGTTAGGTATATTCATCCCTTTATTATTTTATGCAATTCTGTCTGTCGTCTTGGGGAATATCTTATATCTTATATCTTGACACTGGCACTGTGCAATGTAAAACATAAGATATGGTTGCACTGTGGAGCAAAGTACAAAGAACAAAGTACCTACGACCTAAAATTTACGTACGGCACATTAAATTTTAATCCATTTTGTCATTGAACTTTCCTTCATACTTTGATACTTTTGTACTGTCACATACATATTACATATCATATGTATGCAAGTATACATGAAATTTTTATTCTTTTTTCATCTACTTTTTTTGCAAGAAAAAAAGGATTTTATCCTGACAAAGGAAACATTAATGGGATAAAAATCTCAATACACTAAACACTCAACATTATTACATACAGTAAATACAAGTACAAATACAAATACATGTGCAAATGTACAGAGCTAAAAACATGTAATGTTTTGAAGGATATGCAAATGAATATAAAATATGTGCACACACATGCATAAAAGGCATACAAGTTAATATATTGAGAGAAAGAAAAGGAGAGAGAACAGCATAACAGCATAAGAGAAAAGGAAGAGCGGAGCGTGAAAGTTTGACTTAATGGGCAATGAAATGTAATTTTGAGCATTATATTTCGTAAACATTTGGTCGTTAAATGCCTCATTCATGCTGCGTGGCTTCCAGCTCCCTCCAAACTAGCACTATTATAATAGCTGTATTCCGTATTCCGTATTCCATATCATATCATATCATTTCATGGAATATCAACATGACAAAACTATGTAGATACAACTGCCCCTAGAAAACCATCCACAGTACATAGTACATCCATTTGTGTACACTATCTTTTAACTATACAGTAACTTGATATTCCCTCTGCCTTTTACTTAGGTAGACTGGATACTGGATACTGGATAACTTATGCAATTGTACACCAAAAATTGCATACAATCATGTCTTTCTTTTACCCCTAGATCGTATTTAGATACACATGGATGTTTAGCACAGTGTAGAGTGGAGAGTTTAGAGTGTGTTGTAACATGCGATGGAGGATATAATATAGACACATTAAGCTTGCCATCGCCATCGCCATTTGCTCAGATTTTATGAAACTTTTTTATATTTAATAAGCTGTCTAATCCAATGTAGACGCTAGACTCTAGACTTTCTTCTTTTTTCATCCTCCTCCTCATTCCTCCTTCCTTGTTGATACACTTCCTGTGTAAACTTCAATCTCAACTTTCAACTCTAGACTCTCAACTCGCCTTTCACTTTTACTTTCATTTGCTTTCACTTTTTTCTCTTTCCTTTTTGTTTTCCTTTTCCGTCTCCGTATTTAGTTTTTGCTGGAAGCGATCTACTAACTACAATCTACTATCTAGAATCTAGAATCTACTGTTCCATCTACTGCTCCAAAACTTTGCTTCAGTTTTACATTTTATTAGGAAATAAGTTGTGAGGAAAAGCCAAAGTAACCTTATATTTCTTGAAGCCTATAGACAAAGTTTCAGGACGGAATTTCAAAAAAAAAATGTACAAAGTAGAAAATACAAAATACAAAATAGGAAGTTAAAGACATACCATATCTTTCAATTGTATGTATAGAAAATATCCGGGGATAGGCATTTTGTACAATATTAGAGTGTACTTTATAAAAACCTAGATGGAAAAAATCCATGTTTTCACACGGGAAGAGCAACATGTTTACTCTATCATTTTTTTGTATATCTTTATATGTATCAGCAGGAATAAAGCCGTAATCTGCAAAGATATGGGGATATAATCGTTCCATATACAATCTACAATCTACAACATAGATGTACAATGTACAATGTACATGTGTGTAATATCTGTCAGCCATTTCTCCACTTTCTTCATAACATGGAAAATGGCACAATGGCAAAACAAGATTTGGCGGAGCAAAAGAAAGAGAAAAACGGCGACAGTTTTACTTACTTATTTCATGCATGTGAAGCTGAAAAAGTCTGTTTCTCTTATCCGATCGAATATTTGGAGTTGGATTCAGATTTAGATTCAGAATCAGAATTTCCACTAGTAAAACAATGACTACATGTTTCTAAATATTCTTGCAGAACCTACAGAATACAGAATCTAGAATGTAGAAAAATAATACTTTTGTAGTGACTCGACCGACTACAAAAAAATGTGAGCAAAAGGCTTAGCCTGGATCCTGGATGCTGGATATTCTCATGTTTCCCTGTATTTTTCCAGTGCCTCGGGTTACCCAGTACAGAGTACAACAAAGTATTACAGCTAAAGCGAATAGATTTTCCGGAGATTTTATCACACTGCCTCAATCCTCGATTTACTTACTCTTTTGTACACTGTAAACTGTACACAGTTTGTTGAAAGGTTTCATCTCGCTCCATAAGACATACACTGTACTTTTTACCTTTTTTATGGAGCATCCAAGAGAAAATGAATATGCAATTTGAGTCTTTATTCGGTTCATAATGTTTTACTCCGTGCTTTTTACTTTGTACACTGTACATTGTACATTCTACATGTCCTGAATGTTTTTGTATATGCATCCATTTAGATAAAAACACTTGAAGAGCTTTCATCTTTCATCTCTTATGCACTCGCCTTTTCAAGCGTTACCTTTTTGTCTCATTTCCCCGTGTTTTCATCCTCCTCGTACTTGACATTACTCGGCGTTGTCAGTGTCATTGTCGTTGTTATTGTCATCGTCATCGAGTTATCACCAGAGGCCAACTCTATTTACACTCGTTGCTCTAAACTGGAAACTCTGAACAAACTTGAGGCACAACTCAACTCGACTCGAGTCAAATCAAATGACGTGTGTAGTTTCATATTGTTTTTTTTCCTTTGCATTTTTTCACTCAATCCATAAATACGAATATAAATATGAATTTGACTAGATGCAAAGCATACAAATACAAGCATCGTGTATTCTGCATACGCTACACTGTAGTTTTTTCTTCTGTTATATTATGTTGTGTTTTTTTCACGGCTCAAATCTCAAATGTAAGCATTGACATTGTAGAAAAAGGTCTAGAGTCTAGAAGAAAACATGAACATGAAGATTTGCCAATATCTGATATTTCCTCATGTTTCCATTTCTTTTTTTTCTCCCGTCTCATATTTTCCTTTTTCATACTCTTGTTTCTTGTTGATACATTGATATTTATTTATAGTTTTATTAGGGTTCACATTCGTATTCACATTCATATTCATATTCATGTGTGCAACCTGATGACGGAGAATTGACGGCTGAGTTTGGATTTTGTCGTGAAGACCTTTCACTCCGTCAGACTAGAGACTCGAGACTTGTTTGTCAAATGTTATGTTATGTTTTCCTACTCTGAATTCTGGATGCATAAAATACATTGACGTTTTCTTTTTTTCCTTCTCATGTCTCTTTCACCTCTGGCCTCGAGCACACACTGTAAAAATACATGAGAAAATACAGAGTTGAATACACCAAGAAAAAGAGAGGCATGGCAAAATATAAATGTAAATGTGAATATAGATACAAGATAAAGATAAAGACAAAGATGACGACAACAGAAAAGAAAAGAGTGAAGAGAACAGCGAGAAGCGAAACAAAAAAAGGTATAGGGACCAAAATTCGAATTTTCTGCTCGACTACTTGAATACAAACGATGGATGAAAAAGATGTTCTCCTCTTTTTGGAGTTCTTGTTTCTTTCTCTCTTGTCTCTTGTCTCTTGTCGCTTGTCTATTTGTGTCAGGTTTTTTATACGCATATCTACATTCTGTATTTTGGACTAGACATTAGACAGCTTCATACTCGTACGTAAAAATAGATAAACCTTCCTCCTGCAGTTGGATTCGGATTCGGGTTTGGAATTGGAAATCAGTCGGCAAAAATGTTACGGAATATGAGCATAACCATAATAATTCCATTACATTATGTACATGTTGTGTCGTGCAACAAATGCAAAAATGGATGTGTCTGAATATTATGTCTTCACTCTGATCAAATCTATCGAGCTTATAAATGAAGCTGACAAATTGCATTTCCTGCAAGGACAAAAAAAACAAACAAAAAGAGAAAAAGTTTATAAACGGAAATGAAAAAAAGAGCAAAAATCAAGATGATTTGATTATTATGTATGATTTAGCGGTTAAACCTTTTTAATGGAAGAGAAGTTGCAAAAAAAAAAAATATTTTACTACAGTTATGAGAAAAATAAAAAGAAATGATTTGCTGATAAGATGAGAAAATTTTAAATCATACAGACCATTTGATGTGCTGGTATTTTAATCTGAATCTAACTGAAACATTTAGCATTTTTTAATATTATTCCAATCAGTAAATACCTTGAAGCGACCGACACTACTTGGTTGAGCTGAGCTGAACAGAGTTTAAAAATTGAAATAATAACAAACTCAAACTCATCATCTTTAATCTTGGATTTTTATCCTTTGGGAATATTCTCATATAAAATAAAGCCGGAAACGGAAGTTGTTCCAGTAATCTCCAATTTTTCCACGAAAAAATTCAAATATTTTTTCACTACTCCCAGAGAAACTTTAACTACTTCAAACTTGTTTCTAAAAAGCCCATGTAAATGTGGGTAAAAGCACAGTACAGTCAGTGTAACGAGATTCTTAGGAGACTTTGAAAATCATTATGTTTCTCGTAGTACTTTTGACTTTTGACGTAAGAGTGTAAAATTTCACCAGCAGGATATTGTTTTCTGCTGTATTATATTAAATAACTTGCAGATCAAGATGATAAAGATACAGGAAGTGTCTCCTTGATGTTATCATACTATGGAAATTACAAAAACGGGGTTTGATAAGACTCAAGATCCAAGATACAAGATCCATAGCCCCATTTTCATTTTCATTATTTTAGTTTATAAGTCACTATCTAATTTTTTTCTAATTTTTTCAAAATAGTAAGTATCTGGAAAGTATCTCTAAGCTGGGAGTCAAAGACCAAGGTTAAGGGGAAATCCGAAAACTCCGAAACCCCGAATTTACAAAGAACAGTTCAACTTGTTAAATTTTGTGATGGAACTCTTAATTACATTTTTTTGTAAAAAAAGCAAACAAAAGCTCACATGGGTAATGGATATGCAGACATGAACATCATCAAGAACAACAACAACAACAGCCTCAAAGTTTCCTGTTACACTTTGGCATTTGGTAGTTTACTTTCTTTGTCTTGGCTTAACTTTGCACAAAACTTTGTTTTTTTACTAGTTATCTTTTCTATCTTTTCTACCGTGTGACAGATCTTTTGGCTTATTTCTCAAGTAGGATTTTACTCCTCTCAAAACTCAAAATGCAAATATCATACATTGTTGTTGTTTTTGTTTTCGTCTGGTTACTTCTCTTGTTACATACTTTGGTTCTTTTTGTCCGGAGGATCCTTTTCAGCTCAGCTCAGTTCAGTTCAAGTAGCTAGTTGATATACATAGGTACATTTAATGGTTTTGTGCTCTATATTCTCCTTCTCTCTTTGCTCTTCTTTAGAGTAAAATGTACACTTGTAAAATGCAAAATGAGCATACTCATCATGTACATAAAAAGATGCGCTGCCTTTTGGATTTTGGAGAGTAAACATTAGAGACTCTACACTCCACACTTTGTACTGTGGAACCTGGAGAGATTCCATCTTTAATCTTCATTTTCACTGGGACTAAAGAGCTTTCTTGCTCAATTCCCCAGTTTCTGGTAGACTCATACCTACATAAGCAAAATTACACTTTACAGTGTACAGTGTGAATAGTATTCATTATGTTTCTATGCTTCACAATCAACGATCAACCATCACCGTTAAACGTAAATGGAAACATGTGTGGGTGTATCCAAGTAGAAAGTAGTAACTAGTTAGTTATAGATCGTAATACTGATAGTGGCTGGTACTCGAAGGAAATTTCATCTAATTAGCCATCTTGTCCTCATTTATCCCTAGATACACACACACACACACACACACATAAAGATCCTCTCCAACTCCTTATTTTAGAGAGCCAGAAACTACTCAAGGAGGAAAAGGATCGTGGGAGTAAAGAAAGAGTATTACATTTTGAAATGTGCACAGCGTACAATGTACAATCTACAATTTACATTGTACATATGTCACACCCCATTGCAAATTTTATACGCTTCCGTCCCCAGTCCGCCGTCTTCTGTCGTCTCGAGTCTCTACTACTTCCTTTTTCCATTTTTTTGCTCCCATCTCCCATTTTGCTTAGCTCATTTGTTTCCATTCCTCCAAGCTCCAAGCTCCAAGTCTCAAGTCTTCTATCTTCTATTTTCAGTATGCAGTCTAAAATATAAAAGCTAGTTTTAAATGTAACTGCTTGTGTTCATGAGTATTTAGGCATACATGCATATTATGAACAGAACTGCATTTAAATAGCTTGAAACTTTAAAGGAGGACAAGAAAAAGAACCAGGGTAAAAAGACAGACAAAAAATAAATAAAAGTACTCAATTATGTACATTTATTGTTCATTGTTCATCACCCGAAAGAGCAAAGACAATCTGTTACATTTTCTGCAAGGCTTTAAATGCAGTTGAAAGTTGAAACTTGTGCAGTGCTTTAAAGGCAACTTTGAAGAAGAAAAGTCATTCACTTTTTGCAAAAATCCCCAAAAGAATCTCTTATCTGTTTAAACACAAGTTTACGTGTTTATCTGAATTCTACACAGATTAAAACTATACGATATCAAAATGTTATATTATTATTTTGCACGTATTACATTTTTCTTAGGAAACGAAATGAATTAGAGAACTAGCGAAAATACTGTGAAATTCCTAGCCAACTGTTGTTAAAAGAATATACATAAAAAATTAGTATAAAATGAATAGGAAAATAAATAAAACATAAAAATAGTGGATCTTCTCTCTTCTCTTATTTCTTATTCCTAAATTAAGTTGTATAATATTGGAAATGCTGCTAATCAATATCAATATTAATATACACAAGAGAGAAGAATGTTTAATATTGAATCCACCTTACACTCGAGTTGGATAAGAACAGGATCATACAAAATACAGGTACAAGTTTATCGCAAATCCCACGTATGTGTACAGTACACTGTACATTATACAAGGAAATAACTTGTTTACATATTCATTAGCTCTCAATAAACATGTAAATAACTTTAGCATTCGCCATGTACAAATTATTATCCAGGAATCCAAGAGTAGACGACGGGATAAATGCTAACCTGATGTTTATGAATTATGAATACATGGATAGATAATACACATGTTTGGAGTTGTATCTAGATCCTAGATTCTAGAATTTGGAACCCAATATCCAAAAGTTTGCTCGGAGGAAAGGAGAGACGTCATTACAGAATTTAGTGGATTTTAAGCTACTTGAGGAAATGAATTGAAGATTTGAAGATTGTGTGGAATTTGTGGAGGAAGTTAACTTGAAGAGATTTCTAATGATTTCCGTGTACTCAAAGACCTGTACTCTGTACTCGGTACTCTCTTTGATTGTGCTACTTGTGTCTTCCCCATAGTTGTAAACTACAGTAGATGTGTGAGTATCTTACACCTAAGACTGCTAAGGGCGTAATGATACTTAACATCAGGCATACATATGGGACGCACAATCCCAAAGAATACATGGCTTTTTGAGATGCTAAACCAAACCAAACCAAAGTTATTATTTCCCATTTCCGACGTTTAAAGATATTTCTAAGCTTCAATATCTTCATCTCGTCTTTCGTATTTTCTTCCCGGTGAAATTTAAATTTAAAGCTCTTTTTTCCTCTACTTTCCCTTTCTTCATGACTACATTAATGACAAACTTCTTTTTTTGTCCTTTTGTACAGTAAAGAAATAAAAGTAAGCAAATTTGCAAACCTCAAATAATCTTTGAACATTGTGGAATGAAGCAAACCAGTTGATGTTGGAAAACAAAAGATGCAATTTTCAACTTTTACGGAAAAATGATGATGCAGTACAAAGTACAAACTACAAAAGCAAGAGACAAAAAGACAAAAATACACAAGTTATGTAAACAAAACCTGTGTTTATATTTATATGTGCGTTACAAAGGGTAAATTAAGAATAAAAATGTAGAGTACTCTTGAAACTTTGTTATCTACTGGTAAATTTTATCAGTGTAAATTAGTACACAGATACATGCATAATGTACACTGTACATTGTACATCCTTCTTAACGCCCACTCAACAATCTTTACTGTTCTTTCTCTGTCTCCGTTTCTGTCTTGTCGTCTTCGTTTTAGTAATTTCCTGGCCACCAAGCCAGGCAGCCAATGAATAATTTACGACGAGAAAGCGCTCACTAGTTAACTAATCATTGTACACTAGATACTAGACACTAGACACTCTCTCACTTGTAAACAACTACAGGAATTTTCATTGTTCATTGTTCATATTCACGGCCAGCTCTCTTAAACTTCTCATCTACATTTTCTTCAAGATCCTCTTCTTCTTCTCCTTCACTTTCTTTTGTCTTTCGTATTTTGTCTCAAGCTCTTGTCAACATCATCAACATCCTCAACAACAACAACAGGAAGAGTGAGCAAGTTTTACCTCATAGTTTCCTCCCGTCAAAGAATTTTACATCTAAAGTTGTAATAGTTTACAAAGGAGCGAGGAATTCCAAGGACACTTTTCCTTTTTGAATGACAATGTTCTTTATTCTCCAGGAAAATGTTGCATAAGGATAAAGACACCGAATTAGTAAATTAACCTAGTTGTAAGAGACTTGCATCGGACCATTTTAAAGGTGTATTTTCCAAAAAACGGTATTTTGAGTGGGTAAAGTAAATGAAGATCATCAGGAAAACAAGAAAGCAAGATCCGCTTCCACCCACTTGAAGCATTTAAAATGAACCAAAGTAACAAAACTTTACTATGTAGAATGTAGAATGTAAAGCTAATCTCTCATTTTATCCTCCCACTTTTATTAAATGACTCGCTAAAAACAATGTGCATCAGCACATTAAAAGTTGTGAATATAAAATACTGAATATTGAACATTCCACAGGAGTGGTAACAACAAGCGGAATGCATTTTCCCTTTTCTAGTCCATTTCGTATAAATAGTTCATTTGTTGTTACGGATATACAGATAATCTGAACCGCCCGATTCGCTCCTTTCTCTTTAAAAAGTCCAGGATCTACAATGTGGGTGTGGGTACGCATTTTATAATTAAACACAGACTCCACTTTAGTATTACTTTCAATGGTCAATGCTCTACAATGCAGTGTATGCTGTATGCGGAAATTCATTGTTTAGTAAAATGGAGATGGGAATCACAATCACTGTAGAGAGAGGATTCCAATCCAATCTGACAGTTTGAGATGGAACAGAATGAATCGGGAATGCAAATATTTGCAGGAAAGCCAGAGAGAGAGAGACAGGAAGCTCGTCGCTCAACTCTCAGCTCTGTACACAAAGTAAACTAGTAGACTCCGTACATCCTACGTCGTATATAAATCAGCTTACTCTGGATTCTACATATATAATTCATCCTCCTACCAATTTGTGTACGTGTGGAATCAAAATGAAGCACAAAACACAAAACACAAACTCTGTTTGGTCTACAATCCAAAATGTGCCATGTGCAATGTACAGTGTAAAATAGTTTCATTATTATACATAATGAATTACAATAGCTGTAGCCAGTAGTCAGTAGTCAGTATCCTGCATTGTTTAGTATCTACAATCTACAATCTACAGTCTGGAGTCTGGAGTCTAGACCACGGACTTTGTAGTTTGTAGTTTGTACTTGTGCTCGTGACGTTGAGGCAAGGACCACACCACAATGATAGGAATCTGTCTCTCCTCCCGCTGAAATCCAGGATCCAGACTGAGATCAAATTTGAAATCGAAATCGAAATCAAGTTTAAAGCTGAATTCTGTTCGAGTTCGAGTTGGCATTGGACTTGAAGTAAGTGACTGACTGATACAATCAACACCAAAGTTCCTGACAACTGACCAACTTTCTCTTTCCCTCCCCCTGTTTTCTCTTCTCTGTTCTCTGTTCTCTGTGTGTAAATATCTATGATGATTAACCGTGGAGTTGTTGTGTCCTTGTTTCACTAAAAGTTGTGTCAGCTCAACACACATCTCTGCTTGTCTGTCGAATGTCGAGTCTAGCCTCTGACAATACTGTGATTAAATACAGCACAGGATGAAGGACATACAATATACAATAGATCCAGTCAATATGCCTAAACACTGAACTCTGCACACGTGCCTTGGAAAGGCCAAGTTATCACATTGTGGTTTTGTGTATATATACAAAATCAGGTGCTGAGGTTTCTGGACTTGGTTTGATTTCCCTGGAAATCCCAGTTCACTCTGCATCGCGTCAAGCAAAGTCAAGTCAAGTCAATACAGATCACATCACATTGTTGTTCTTATATAACAGACGAAACAGAGTACAAGAGAAAGTATACTGTGATCCAACTCTGAACTGAACTCTACTGTCTCTGTCTTTACTTTACATCTTTCTCCGTCCGCCAGTTGAGGTTTGGGTGTTTTGTGTTTCGTGTTGTGTTGTGAGAACAGAGAAACTTGTCTCATTCGTTTAGCCTTGAGCCTTGAGCTTTGAGCTTTGATAATACGAGATGAGAGATAAGAGAAAATCCCAACTTTATACCAGCAACTTCTAGAAAGTAACGCTGAACAATGTACGTCGAACATCGAACATCGAACGTCGAAGGATGAAGGATGAAAGTATAATCGATGAAGAAGAGACTTGACATTGAAAGTTGAGAACTTTTCAAGGAGAATTGAGATCGTCAGGGAAAGGGTGAAATATCAAGATTCAAGAATCAAGAAACAAGGATCAAGAATCAGGAATCTAGATGAAAATATCACAATATCAGGAAGCTATGGGAAGATGGGAAATGGGGAAATGACTTGACAGTTTCTTTGAGAACATCTCAATCTCAATCTCAAGCAATTGTATAGTTGTGAATACAGACGTACATCGTACATATTATAAATTACACATGCATAAGGATGTTTGCAAGAGAAAAATAAAGTCAAGTTGTGCTGAACGCTGAAACTGTGTAGATTCCAGGCTGTGGGCTAAATACATGTATAAAAGGATATGACAATCCTGAGTAAAGTTGTGCATTTCAAGTTTTAATGCTTCCTCCTCCTTCTCATCAACATCACCATCACCATCATCATGATATCAACATGATCATGAGCCCGTTTCCCCTTTGACACTATCTCATCCCGTCATCATCGTCTCCATCCTTCTTCATCTTCATGCCTTCTTCTTTCCGTGCCGCTTAGATTTTAGATTTCAGATTTTTATTTTCCTCTCTCCTCCTCTTCTCCTCTTGTTGCTCATCAAAATCAATTGAATTGAAAATGAGCAAGTGATGACTATGATAATGTGATGCGCTCGGCACTCGGCAGACGCAGAAAAAATGCATAGGAGAGAGGTGACAGGAAAATCTGTGTTATTCTACGCTTCCAACTTTTCCTCTCCTCACTCTTCCCCTTTTCAATCCAATTCCATTCAGCTAAAGAGGAGTTTTCAATTACTACTTACTACTGTATTTTTCTTGTACATTGCACATTGTATATTGAAAATGGTATTTGATGCAGCAGCTCTTCAACACCAACACCAATACCAATGCATGTTTTTACTTTCACTGCTTTCCTTTTCATTTTCTCCGTCGCTGTTCCTTCTCGTGTCACTCATTCACAGACAGAAACGCCGACACATGAGAACAATTTTGCTTGGATTTTGTTGGATGTGTAAAGTGTAAAGTTTAAAGGGGAATGCTTATATAATTAATATGTCATGCCCCTTGACAGCCCCCTTTTCTCATCTTTTCCCCCTTCTTCTTCGTCTTCTTCTTCTTCGTCTTTTGCTCCTTCGTCTAAAAGAAGCAGTATTCATATGGAAAAAGAGCTGGTGTTGGGTGAATGTTGGATGAAAGCTGCCGTCATGTTCAATATCCTCCTTCTTATTTTATTTCCTCTGTCTTCCTTTATCATCATCATCATAATCATCGCCATTAATTTCATTCACCTCCTTTTCCAGTTTTCATTTCCCAGTTCCAACTGAATTCCAGTACACTAAAAGAATATACAAGAAGATTTAGACGTTTGCTAGACTCGTGAATCTAGAATCTAGAATCTTCAAATGTAATCCTGAATTCAAATCAAGAAGATGTACAAATGAATGTTACATAATACATAATGCCGTACTTTGTACATATTTATTGAAAACGAAATCATGGACTCTGACTGTGAACTGATTCCTTCGTTAGACTGTCAAAATTAATTATGTGGGAGTAAAACACGAGGTGGAGGATGGGAAAGGTGGGCAAGTTGTTTAATTTCACAACCATTTCCATGGTGTTCCCAGAAAACAGAAATAGAAAACCACATATGATTAGCAAAGTAATTACAAATTCCCTGATTACTCAAACTCTGTCCCATGTTCCATTTCATGTTTGATGCTGTGGCAAAATTCAAATTTGAATTCAAATTTACAACATTTCCCGCCCTTGAGCAAAATATTATCATTTGACCTCTCTCTTTCCATCGCATAGTTTCTTGTAATATGAAATTGACGATTACTAAAGTTAATTGTTATATTATTATTGCCTACACTCTCAGAATTAACAGAAAAAATGGACTTTTGGAGCATCTCTGCTACATGCATTT
>JABASP010001733.1:0-26059 GCA_019776565.1 Sminthurinus signatus | reverse complement strand
AATCTTTAATAAATTAAATGTTAGTTTAAAATATTTGAAACAAGTAAATTAAAAACATTTTTAATCCTGTAATTAAACTTAAATGGTACAAAAAAGGGAAAACGAAAAACCAAAACTGGTGTCACAAAATGCGATTTTCCAAGCCGTTTTCGAGATATACGCAAGAAACCGTTTTTCGGATTTTCAACTTTATAAATGCTCCTTTTTTGTACCATTTAAGTTTAATTACAGGGTTACAAATGTTTTTAATTTACTTGTTTCAAATATTTTAAACTAACATTTAATTTGTGGCATGTAATAGTTTATTATTAAACAACAATTTAATAATTATTATTATATAATAAACATTTTTGTTTTGTTTACAAGGAGGACCATAACTAACATGTAATACTATTTCATAAACAATTGACATATGTTAATTTACTTCTAATTATTTAATTGTACTTAGGTGTTGAACAATTTATGCGTTACATGCGCATTTAATAATATATGCACATACTAGTTTAATTTGTATGTAATTGTATTTACTTAAGTGTTGTAAATTGCACTGTTTGGAAGTAATCATGTTTAAGATTAGTATTATCAGTTGCTTTAACCTTCTCTGGATTCGTCGTTAAAGTTTAATTACGTTTTCAGCGTGTTGAAATTTTGACACCTAAATTGTTACTATTTATGTGTATAATAACATACATATTATTTATAATGTATATTATACGTATGCTCATAATATGCCCATGTATACGAGCTGTACACACAAAAATAGTAAAGAGTTAAACAAAAAGTTTAAAAATTTCATAAAAATATTAAAAAATTGAAGTTAAAGTTGAAAATCATTATGAAAATATTGAAAAATAAAAAAAAAGTATAAAAATATGATCATGTGTAATTGCCGTAGCTGAGATTTGAACACGGGTCTGTGAGATAGAGGTTTCGTGAATGTACGTATACGACCAAAATCATTGTGGATTTTGCCATCTTTTCCTTCAAACCTACCAAATCCGCTCATTGTGAAAACTCTCGTATTCCTTCCATAATGGAAAGATTGTGAGCCAGTACTGCTCTGTACATATTATGTTATACGTATCTGCTCTTGTTTTTTCTTCCACAAATAAAAAAGAGGAATCGTTTCATTTTTCAATACTTTTTTTATACATTAAACCCTGACGGAACAACTCCTACTCCGATTAATGTCCTTGCTATTGATAATTGATATCTCCAAAAGATATTTGACTCTGTTCCTTTTGACACTTGACGAATCAATTTATTCCTGAGTTATGAAAATTTTCCTCGAGGTTTGCGAATATGTAGAGTTCAACGAATCATGAATCATGAGTCACAAATCACAACGTTCAATTTATACTGCATACTGTATGATGTATGATGTACAAAATTTTATAATATGACTTGGTACACAATTTGCCTTGTGATAAGTGATAAGTCATTTATAATTACTGAAGAAGAATAGGTATAAACTGTAAATACAGCATAAATTATACGTATTGCAGCGTTAAATGGGTATGTATGTATAATTTACGTACATTTATGTAATATTATATACTTGAAAGCATAGAGTATAGAACGTAGAAAGCATTTGTAATTTTTAATATTATTGCTGACTGGATACAGTCAGCCATCTTAAAGTACACATCTAGAAAAGAAAATGCCATAAATAAATTATAAATTGAACTGTGAAATGTAATATCGGATATCGTGTTCATGTTTCTGTTCATGCTCGTGTCATAAAATTATACATGGAATAGATAGATTTTAGATTTATATGCTCAATGCTCAATGCTCAGTGTTTAGTGTTCAGGCTACAAAAAAAGCCATGTACTTAAAACGTAGAGATTTGGAACCTCTTTTCTTTCTTATTTTCTCTTGTCATATCGTAAGTCGTTAGTCGTAAGTCATAATAATAATAATGTAAAGGTTGGAGTTCAACTTTACAAATTTTGGACTTGCTCTAATTTTTCCTTTGTCTTAAGTCTTGAGTCTTAAAAAAAGTCTCATAAAAAAGCATAAGTAATAAAAGTGGGTGATCTCAAGTCTCAAGCCTCAAGTTGAAGTTTCACCATGTATATTTTTTCATCCCTTTTGAGTTTTGAGTTTATGTGTCCTTTGAACCTTTTGTAAGTATTTTTACCAAAACATCTTTCTCTACACACTACAGTCAACAGTCGTCCCACAGTCTTTTGTCTTTTCATTACCACAAAAGATATTCCTGAATGCTGAATGCTAATGTAATCTGAGAAGGAACATGTAAAATATTATTATATATAATATGCACATGTATAAAGACAATAAAAATGTCTGTAGGTGGGTCTCGGATCTCTCGGACTTGTATCGTAAACTGTGATGACTATTGCCATTGTCCTGTGCATTGGCATTGTTCTAAGTTATGAATTTCGAGTTATGAGTTATGAGTTTTCTATAAATAGAGTGCAAAAACCAGAAGTTTTGTTTTTTCTTTTCAATTCCAACTGAAAAAAATTAAAAATTAAATAAGGATTATAAATTATAATAGCAATCCGAGTACCTATAATCTATAATATTTTACATATGGCTTGTCATTTAAGTTTTCCACTACCATAAATTGAAAGATGAGCCTCCATGATTGTTGTATGTATAAATGAATCATTTAGTGTACACAATGGAGCATCAAGGGGTATTTCTATTTGATATTCCCTTTCTTATCCTTTTCTATTCACTATTTACTATGCACAAATATTGTTTATGCATAAGTGATTTCATGAATTTGACCATTTTCAATTATAAGACACATGGAACTTGCTCAAGTGTCGTCTGCTAACTGCTGACTCTTATGTATTTTTATTTAAGTATAAACTACACACATGTGTGTGTACATATTTGTGTACATGATAAGCGATAAAAGTCCTTTCTCAGTCAAGTGAAACGAAGGGTAATATTCAATAACTGCCCATCTCGTCCATCGTCTATCGTCTATCATCAATCTGTTGTCAGAATAAATACATACATGTACTTTTCCTTGTATGTTTTTGCAAAGAGAACTAGTCACTAGTCACAAGTGACCAGAGACCAGAGACCAGAGTGATGTGCATAAAACATAAAACACTCCCTCAAGCCATGATATTGAGCTTTGAGCTACCAAAATGAATCTTGCTTATTCACCTGGAAAAAAAGCATAAATAAAATAATCCCTATACTTGATACTCCGTCTTCTCCATCCCATCTCGTGTTATTTTATTGTAATAATTGTATAATGCATTTTTAATGTCTTGGTTTGTGCTGAGAGGAGAATGATGAGATGCTTCAATCTTCAATTTCCAATGGTCGGTGTTCAATCTTCAATCTTCAATGTCTTTAGCCAGTCAATACTCCATCCATCTATGATCTATAGATTCTATACATAGTACATATGACGTTTAACATATGTAATATGTACTGGAGGAGACTGCTGCTTTTGGTAATTAAAGAAGTTTCTAATCATCTTAAATTTTTTACGATCATCGACGGCTTCTGTATTTGTGGATGAAATTTAATCTCGTGTGTGTGTGTAAAAGCACTTTTTGACTGACCATTTTTTTACCTCTTGAGTCTTGAGTCTAGAGCTTGAGGTTTCAGCTTGCCACATTTAGTCGTCAGGTTTTGTCTATACTCTATACTCAATACTCAATATCTAATACCATCATATGTATATGCATATATTTTTTACACTGTACATTGTACATTGTACACGAAAACCTTAAATCTTACTAGAAAAAGATGAGCATACGGATATTTATGCCAACGCCTGCTGTACAAAATTTTTGCCTTCTTCATTCTTCCCCAATCTCCGATACATGAAAAACCAGCAAAAAACAGGATTTTATTGTTCATTAGGCTTTACATGAATCCCCACATGTTTTGTTTTTGAACTGAAAACTGGAAACTGGGAACTGGACATTGCAGAATGTGGAAAGAAATGAGAAATGAGGTTAGGAAATATTCAAAGATTGTGGACTACTGGTTAAAACTAGAAAAAGGTGGAGAGGAGACTGTTTGAGGAACGAAGAGTGAGGAAATGAACCAAGGAGCTTGTAACGAGGATTTTTATTCTCCAAGAAAAATGTTGACTGTGATATCGGTAATTGTTGGCACTGCTGCTGTTCTGTAATTTATTACATTTTGTTCTATTGTTCCTGTTGCTCATGTTTATGTTTATGTTTCTGGAGTGTAGAGTTTAGAGTTTAGAGGGTAGAGTTTCATGTAGAATGTAGGATGTTGAAGACTGAAGATGCCATGTGTAATGTGCGTGTGTAGTGTGTAGATTGTAGATGTATTGTTTTGGCTTTTGGTTGCTCCTGATTGTACTCGTAGTTTGTAGTTTGTAGTGATGATGTTGGTTGAGATTTGAGATGGTGCAGTTTTTGGGAAAGAATAATGGGAATGGGTGCGAGTTGCGAGTGATTTGATGTAATGATGAGTAAGTGAAAAAAATTGCATGTTGTACCACATCTTGTATCTTGTGTTTTGTATTTTGTATTTTGTGTTGCACTATTCTTTCCCTCCTTTTCATTCTTTTCTTCGACTTTGACTTTTTCTCCTAATGCTCTTTTGATTTTCTATTGAAAATTTTTTTGACGAAATTTCTCTTCTCTGCTTCTCTTTTGGTCTCTCATCTTGGCTCATTATCTCATCTAAAGTCTTTTGTTTCTAGTTTCTAGTTTCTAGATTCAAGACTTATCCTTTCAAATAAATGTTGATTTTTTTTTGTTTCTATCTTGTGTTTTTACAGACGTGGATATTCACGGACGGCAATGATCCCGAGTTGGAGAAGCAAACAAGTAAGAGTTTAAAACTATTTGGTTATAACTTATACTGATAGTGTGGAATCAAAACCTCCACCACAACTATTTCAATATTCATATGTATAATGATACTGCAATTCGTACAGATTACAGATAGGTCCATTAAAGAAATTCTTGTATAAACCACTACAACTTTTGTATTTACTTTTACCGATAATTCAGAATGAATTTTGTTTTTTCTTTGAACACTTTGAATACTTTGAATTTGAATGAACTCTGTAAAAAACAAAAATACTACAGTGAAAACTAGTTGAGATTTTATTTTATTTTTAACTTTTAACCTTATGCAGGTGCATTTGACTTTTGGCTATCAAATATGTAAAATGTAAAAAGTAACTTTAGAGAAATGAAAAGTGCACCGAGAAAATTCAATAAAACTGTATTATATCCATGTCATGTACATATTACATAATGTGTAGAAAAACATGAGTGCTTGGAACCTGGAACTTGGAGCAAGTAAATTATTTAATATCTGTAGATAAGTCGAACGGACGAGTCATTTTTTATTCGCAATTTCATTCCTCTTAAGTACTTTGAGAAAGGGAGCGCATTTTATATTTAATGTCTCTTATCACGAGCCGTACAAATTGCCGTTTTTTACTTGCCCTTTTATTTTCAAGGTACATAAGATACCTAATACATAATATATATTACATGTTAGATGTTGTATGCATGATCTTTTTACTTTTTACTCTTGTATAAAATGAACTGAGCTTAAAGTGAAGACATGATAGAAGATAGACGTAATACATAATATATTGTAAATTGTAATACAAGCTTCATGTTTTGGAATTTGTCGATGCGCCGTCTTAAAGTCGCTCTTTTCATGTAATAAATAAGTACACATGAAAAGAGCAATAAGATTTCAACCATTCATCTCTAATGTACCGTAGCATTTCATTTGATTTTGTATGCATGTACTTTAAAGATACATATATACGTATAAATGATTGTAACTTTGTGATCACCCATTCTACATTCTACATATCGAGTGCAGTGAATACATTATAATAAAATACTTTGAATTTATTTTTTCCAGATGGTCATATCATCAATACGCATTGTCCTGCAACGCATTATAGGTGAGCAACATTTTTTTTAAACATGAAAACTCTTTTAATGCAATCCTTTTTTTTTGTCGTTCACTGTCGAAAAAAGAAAATCCTCTCCATCAATTCTCGCGTCTCTCGAGAGTCTCGAGTTTATGTTATAGTCAACTCTATTCCATGTATTCCAAATCTCTCAGACTCGGATCTCAGTCTTAGGTAAATCTAACTGGAAAAGAAGTCAAAAACTGAATACTGAATACATATAACTTCATTACAGACCAAACTCTTCAATTTCATCAATTTGTATCCGACTGCAATGGATCTAGTATCTACTATATCTACATAAATAATATAGAAGAAATAGACAGTGATGCGTTAAAAATTCAAATAGATGCACCAATACCTCGAATCTCGATTTATATACTTTGTAGATGTATTTATTCTCAATTCTCACTGTCTCTTTTACTTTTTACTGTACTCTTTCACAATTAATAGTATAAACAATTGGATGGATGTGTATAAAGTGTGACAAGAAATACAATAAAAAGTTACGCATCACTGCCACTGTCCATTGTCGACTGTCGACGAGATTCAAGCTCCAGTTGAAAGTTGAATTATACTTTCTTTTTCTTTCGCCAATTTTCAAGAAAACGAGTACAGATTACAACTACAACTAGTCATTAGTTAATTGGAAGGAATAAAAAAATGAGTTGATGACTGAAAATGATGCTTGTTATGCAATTCGTAGTCAATGCGAGTTATTTAAGATGTTATTTCTAGCTTAAAAATAGTTTTTTGAGTTTTGAGCTTTTAAATAAATTGTAAAAAAATTGTAAGTTGTCGGATATGTTTTGGAATAAATGGAGTATGAAAAAGTCATTGTTTGAAATTACATTTGAGACTTTTGATTGGTTTGAGAGATTTTTCTTTTATTGACAGTGAAATATTACAGTTATTACTTATGATTCTACATTCTACATTCAAAATTCTACAGCATATGTAATATGTATCATTTTGCTCTTTACAAGTCAATTTGATTCAACATGATGTATCATCTATAATAAATAATAATATAATGCATTGTGAAATGTGAATGTTTGAAAAATTGAAGCATCACAGTATGAGTTTATCTTTTCTATTAACCTACTCTACTCTCTCTAATATCATTCTTCTCCATTATCCATGTCCCAAAGGAACTGGAAAATTGAAAACGACTTTTGATTTTTGATTTGTTTGTTTTTTTGTGAACTGACATTTGTATTTCATTTTTTTCATGTGTTATCTTTTTTTTTCTTTTTGTTTGTTTGTTTTGAAACAGGCAAGCTCTGTGTTGCAAGATGTCCATGGAACTAGATGCCTACCTCCGCACATCCAAATCGTAAGTTCAGTTTAGTTTTTTCAGTTATGTGTTATGTATTTTGATTTTCAACATTTTTTTACTATCAGTTTTACACTGTTTGTTATTGACTTAAGTGTAACTTTATTTGTCCTTTATTTAACTACTGAACTTCTGTATTTCATGTATTTATTTATGTACTTATATTGTCAATTGTCAGTAAAGAAGTGTCAGCGTTAGTGGTTAGTGGTCACTACGAAATTTGTACTACGTTGTACATTTGTCGTGCATTTAGTATATTTAGTATTGACATTCAAATTATTATCAACCTGTGACAAGAAATTTGTAATTCTCGAATTAGGAAGTTAACATAGTAGAACACGAGGCAAAGGACGCTTTTTCTTATACTTTAGATTTAATGTTTAATGTTTAATAACAAAAAAAGTTGTGCGTATATAAAGTCAAGACTCAAGAGACATCAAAAGCTTCTTTATATTTAATACTTTATATATGAGTCATATAAAAGATAAAAGTAAGAATAGGATTACAGTTGTTATTTTTTTATATATTTTTTGTCTGTTTATTTTGAGGCTCTTCCTTTTTGTTTGTTTATTATTTAAGTAAAATGAGTAAGTAATCTTTATGAGGAAAGAGGAAAGGTGCAGCTTTTCCCTTCTTCGCATTACTAAATTATTATTATTATTGTTATTTTTGTTTTGAAAAATATAAAATGAAATGTCCTTCTGAATTTTTCCCCCCTTGCTTTTATTACTATTATTATTATTATTTTGTTACCTCGTGTCACGTGTAAAGTGTCCATATAAAATACGTACAAGTCACATCATGTAAGTAGTAATAATAATAATAAAATGATATTCTGGAATATGGACATTTGTACTTGTACTTGTGACGGGTGTGATTGTGATATTGCGTGTCTTTATGTCGGTGGAGCATTAAATGGGAAGAATTGTGCGATGAAATTGGGATTTGCAACGGTCTTTTACTCATCTTCTTTTTCTTTTTTTTTTCTTTTTCCCCTTTGTCCATGTAGGTGGTTTTGCCACTTTGACGATGACAATTATGTAAACGTCCCTGCCCTGCTGGAGCTTCTAGGCAAGTACAATCACAGGGAAGAATGGTACCTCGGAAAACCCTCTCTGAAGGGTCCTATTCACATACATATACCTGTAAGTGCCACTCTTATTATTATTATTATATTATACTTATTGTTATTAGTATTATTATTATTATTGTCTAGTCTTATATGTAAAAAGGAAATGTTAGATTGTAGATGCATATTTTCATCACCAAATTTTGTTTTTCCTTGCGGGAGATCCATATCATTCTACACCTTCACCCATTTAATCCCCCCACGGAGAAAAAAAGACTATTTCTCCAACACCAAATATGATATGTACACACATTACATTACACATGATAATATAGTTAAAAGTTACTGGAATCCAGACTCCAGACCCAAACTCCAAACGCCAAACCCCAGTGGACCATCTCGCCTATTTTATTTATGGCTTTATAAATGTGTTCTCCAACATCAATTATCACTATATGCACAATGAACAGTCAATACAAATCAAATTTATTTCATTTCATTTTCAAATTTCAAATACTAAAGTTTTCCAACCAGGTAGTGTTTTCTCATATCTCATATCTATAGATATGAATATTAAGATATAGAATATAGATTTAAATAGGTGGATGTAGATTTGTAATGGAGTCCCTTTACATCAACATGCAAGCATTAAACTCTGCAGGTTGTTGTTTTTAAAATGAATAATAATATAAATACTTTTTCCTTCTTTCTATCTCAAACTTTTGAGCTGAATCTTTCTTCAGTATCTTAGGTTTCGGGTGTCGAGTGTTGAGAAATTTTTGAAATACCTGCATTTATTTACTAAATTTTCCCTGCTGTTTAAAGTGTGGTACTGCCCATGTTTACTTTCATAAATTTTATTACTACAAATGCGCATTGAGTAATATTTTAACAGTTCAAATATGGCGTTTGGTCACTATCAATCTGTTATACATTACACACTCTCCACTCTCTATTCTGCATCTGTATGTCAGTTGTCAGTGTACAAAAGTACATGAGGAGCTGTGGAAATTGTTTAGTGGAATTCCAAATTCCTAGTGAGAAAAATTCACCTTTAAAATTTAGTAGAAAATCCAGAATCCAGAATATTTTTTCTTTCAACTTTCAACTCTTTCCTTTTCTTGTTCATGTATACATGCATGCATGTAGGCATGTACATTTTACGTTTTTTAAGCATCTCTCTTGAATCAAGAATCAAGATAGATAAAATGTTACAGGACAACTTTGTATGAGGTTCCTTAGTCGTTTACATATTCGTAGGACGTTCTCGGGTATAAATATTTTTGTGTATAATAAAACCTGCTGGTGTCAACTGCTACTACTCCTGCGTCCACTTTTTACACAATAAACTCGACAAACTTGTGAATTCTGAGAACGTATTCCAGAGTCCAGTCCATTTATGTTGTACTCATGCATGTACATATGTATTTATGTAAATAAGCATGTAATATAATATACCAGAATCCACAGCAGGTAAAATGTAAAATGAACATGAACATACACATTACACATAGACTTATCAAATAAGTAAAAAGTAAAAAAGACACAGGAGATGGGCAAAGAGTACTTGGACAAAACTAGACAAAATATATATTATGTCTTATGTCGTACGTTAAAAAGTTGAAAAAAAGAGTAAGATTACTTACTTTTTCTCTGTCACTGGATTTTTTTTATCATGGCGAACCATTTCTCTTTTTCTTCAAGTCTCCATTTCTCTTTCCTTGTCGTTTTTGGTTGTCGTTGTCTCGGTTTCTGTTTCTAGATTCTACTCATTGCTCACGATTCTTGATTCTTGAATCTTGAATCTTGAATCTTGAGTCTAGAGTCTAGAGCCAAGAGTCCCGAGTAAATGGGGAAATATATTACATGTGTATAATATAAAATGTACAGTGTATACAATAGATCACATGTCCATGTCATAGATCACATTGGTCAGAAGTTACAAGTCAAGATATAACAGACAATAGTAAGTAGTATCTAGTATCTACTACCTACATAGTAGATACTAGATACTAGACACAGGACAGTGAAATAAATAGACAGATTGGACTGGAGAGTAGAGAATAGATTTTAAAGTAGGTTCGACGTAGGAGATTGACACAATCTCTTCCAAAAAGTCACATACACACGGTTAAATGTGCAAGTGATTTGTTTACCATGATAAGAAAAGAGAAAGAAGGGAAGAATAAGGTTTAAGGCAGATAGAGAAAAAACTTGAGTACTCAATGCTCAATGCTTAGCTCTCAGCTTGCTCACTAAATTGCCCCCTTGATTGTTTTCCATTCAGAGATTGAAATATTTGAAATGGAAAAAGGAAATAAAATACTAAACCAAACTAACAACTAAAAGAAGAATACTGCAATGCTGCACCTCTATTTGCACATTTGTTTCTCCAATATTACTTAGTATTAAGTATGAAATATTGCCTATAGTTTATAATCTATTAGCACATATACGCAGTACAAAAGAACACGTATGTTTGGAGCAGGAAAATGCACAACTGCCCATTACATTATACGTTATTACAATATTACATTTGGCGACCATCTCTACCATAAAAATCTCTAGCCAATTTTACACCTTTACAATTATTTACAATATTTACCAATTTATAATGGTTCAAATGTTGAAAACAAGGTTGTAAATGTGTAAACTGACTACTCAAAAGCTCACACATACAACATACAACATACAATATACATACAAATACTTAGTCCGCACATGTGCTGCATGTCAAAAGATGAGAATTAGCAGCTCAAATAACATTCTCATTCTTCTTTCTTCTACAATTCACAAGATACAAAAGAATACCGGAGACAGCAATAAAGCAAAGCAGTTCTAACATCTTACATCTTACCTTTGCTCATTCTCCTTTATTATGTATTATGTATTATAGAAAAGGAAAAGAACAGCAGCAGAATATTTTCCCAATCTCTAAAATCTACCTACCTGTCTACTGTCTACTGTCCATGTATGTTATCTGTGTAGAAAACTTTGCTTTCGTTATATTTCACTACTGTTATTTTATTTATGCAACACACAGATCCAGATGTGAAATGTGCTTATTGTTATCACATGTTCCTTGGTAGAAACATACCACAAAATTTACACAAACAACAAGAGAAACAAGTACAAACTTTTACAGATAGGATCAACCTATGATGATATTATTATGATTGGACATTGAAAGAAAGAAAGAAAGAAAGAAAGCCATCAGTTTTGAGTCTTTGAGATTTGAGTTCTGAATTCGGAATTCCTCATGTCAGAAGGAGAATATGGAAAAATATTACAGGGTAAAGTGTACAATAAACAAATACAAAATAATATCGTACAATCATAACCCTTCAGTATCTTTTTCTTCCTAAATATGCATGTACATTTGGATACATTTTACATTTTACATGTTGCTGGGATTCATGAATCTGAAACATGTATTTTCTTGAGTGTATGTTGTTAGTTGTTATTGTATACGTATGCGTATTCGTATACAGATACATTTTGTGTTTTGTATTTTGTCTTGTTGAGTGGTGTGTAAGTCGGAGTGGAAACCGCTATTCTATTCTGTGGTGCTAAGATTGCGGACGTGGCCATTTGTGAGAGATTAGGATCTAATATGGACCCATCACTAAAGAATCTCTCCAAGATGATGAATGCCTCATCCCACTATGCACATACAATATCATGTATTATGTATTCCAGCCAGACAACAACCAACCAAAAAATTCTCATTCTTTCCTTCCTCCAAACTAACTATCCATCTTATATATTACACATTATATTGTAGCATGAGAGCCCTTGTACATTTTAAATTGTACATCTTACAGGTTTTACAATTCCGTCTTCTTCAACATTGTACTTATGTAAGATCTAAATACAATGTTATTTGTGCTGGCAAATGTGTCCATGTAATATCTCAAATCTCAAGTTTAGAGTTTAGAGACTTTGTTTAAAATAGCAGATCGTATATAGAAAATAGAAAAGTGCATAACATATAAGTACAACAGACGTTTTTCATCTATTTTTTTACAATTACAATTTAGAATTTAGCTCCTTCTGCATCCTCTTCTCTCTTATTCTCCGTTCTTGAGGAGACGTTTCATTTTCTTTTCCTTGTTCGGACGGGGCTCTTTATTCTGTACTCTTAACTGAGCATTCAGCGGTACATTCAGTTTCACGTACTCCACTTCACACAGCATCCAGAATCCACTTACCACTTACTCTATAGTTTTTTAAGACATCCATTATGGTACACAAAGAACAAGAGCTAGAGTAAGAGCATGTGTGTGTGTGTGTGTGTGTATGAACGAGAGAGAAAGAGCAAGATAGCTGACCCACTATTAATGGTTTTGGTGGTTGGACATTGACTTAGCACTTGGTAATATATTTTGAAATGGTCTTCCAGTCACAAAAGGCAAAAAGTTATTTTCCGGTTCAATTTACTATTTGAAACCATATCAGTAGTAAAATTAAAAAACCATCTCTATCTGTCTGTATTCTATGGCTGGTTTTAGGGAAGAGGAACGCGAGAAGTATTTATATCTACATTCAACATATACAGCACTGTACAGTGTACAGTGCATTTTACGTTACACTTTATACATGAACTGATGAATAATTTATCTTTTCTCTAGCTCAAATTTATTTCTGTAATACTTTTACATGTATATTTACTGCTTACTGATAATACGGATACAGATACAGATACAAATTACACACCTAGACGATATGTGTATGATTCAATATTCGGGATTCGGTATCTTTAGAATTTAGAACGAAATGAAGGAGAGAAGAGGAAAAGGATAAAGAAGATATGATGAACTTGAATTTTTACCAAGTACAAAGTACTGCATACTGCATAACATCAAATATCAAGTACAAAGTCGTTTAATATCAATTTTCTTCTTGAAGCAAACTTGTCTTCAAAGCAAGTTTATGTATGTTCCTTTAATATCCAATGTAATGCGTACAAGTTTATCGATAAATCAGCTTTTAGATTGAAAGTTTGTACAAAGCATGGAGTATGGAACGTATTTTTAAGTGATCGACTGTAGACTGTATATCATATTGAGGATTGAAGATTCAGCCATAAGTTTACTGTACTGTCTACTGCCTGTTTTTTTATGAAACAAGGAGAAAGAATTACGAATAGCTTTTAGCGTTTTGAATAGTTTAAATGAAATTATATCCCAATAAAAAGTTTGGTGGATATGAAACCAGAAACAAAGGAGAGATTTTATGGTACATTTTAAAGACTTGAAAAATCCAAATCCAAATTGTATTTTGCTCTCTACCGTATCTAATCTAATCTAAGTATAATATTATTATTATTTATCATCCCTTTTTTTATAAAGGCTACATAATAATAATATTATTATTATTATTGTTTTTGTAGCATCTGTACTGCAGACTTGAGGCTTGAAACTTGAGAATTTGGAGTTTGGATATAAACATAAATTTGAAATTCCTCAAATGAACCCAAATGTTTTCCTTTAGGCGGAAGCATCTAGACTAGAAACTAGAACTAGAAACAAAACCAGACAAAGGAGCTTAAATGCATAAATAAATTTGATAAATACGTATTACGTGTATATAAATATGAATTTCAAAGTATTCCGAGTTGATTTGATGAGGTTTTGACTCGTCAGTTTCCTGATGAAGCTTCAAATCCTGTATCATGTATAAATTGTAAAGTATGATATGATGCACAATTTTTACTATTCTCTTATTAGAACTTTTAGAATGAATCATGAATATTATTAGGAATTATTAGGAATGGAAAAAGGAAATGGTTTTAGGGTTTTTTTTCCTCTTTTTCTTTGTTCAATGTTCAATTTAAGATGATGGTGATTTTTTCAGAAAGTTTTAGAGTATTTTAGTAAATTTATTATATAGATTACATAGAAAAAAATAAAAAAAAGGTAATCCGCAATCATCATAATATTCCGTTTACATGGATAAAGGATAAAGGATATGATGATCTAACCTTGCGGATGAAAATGAAATACCTGGCGTTATTTCCACCGGCACAATTTCCTATCAAACATCAAACATTCAACTTCCAACATCAAGCGTGGCATTAGCAATATAAGTGTTCAATTTTGAAGGGAGAAAACGGAAAATGCATGTTGTATTATTATTACAATCATCTTGTTCCTTTTTCCATCCGTCTTTTCATGATCATGGTCATCTTGATGATGGTGTTGGTCATGATGATACACACACTCTCTCTCTCTTTCTTGATGAAGCTGATGATGATAATGATTTTCTCTACATGTAGTATGTAGTACATAGTGGGTGAATGAGTTGAGTTGAGTTGAGTTGAGTAGTGTGTAAAATAAATACTTATACATAATGTGTATGGTGTATGATGTATGATGTATGAATATAGAATTCAGATAGATACATCTAATACTTATCCAAGTATAAAAGTTTTGAGGCGATTGGAATAGGAGGACGAAATGATGGGATAAAAAATCTCGTGGGTCTAATGAAGCAGAGAATGTGTGTGCCGGAGGGAATCTGTAGCCGACAACGTGTAGTCGTGCCTGTATTGCGTGCCTCCATCAGCAACCAACCAAACCAACACCAACACCAAGCCAAACTAAACCATCAGTTGATAGCAGTAGATAGATAGATACTTTGGTATACAGAAAAAAAAAACTAAAACCAAAAAGAGCTTTCCATCTTCTTCTGAGCTTCTTCCAGAGACCAAAGATGTTCCTCGAGTCTCGAGACTCGAGTCACTAAAGCCTGTCTAATAATAATATGCAAGTTTATGTACTCTGTGTACTTTTACCATCTTCTTCTTCTTCGTTTTGGACCTAACTTCTTCTTGTTCCAAGTTCCTGTAGGGAATGGTCAATAAGGAAAAGAACATTGAGGATTGGGAATTGAGAATTGAGAATGAAAAAAAAAACTCACTTTGCCAGACAGGCGACCGGCCACAAATTCGATGGCAACAAGAATTACAATATTTAAAATCCACACACATCACACCACTCACACTCTACACTCTACAAAAATCTACTACATAAAATACTTTGTCTATTGCATACAGCTAAATAAACTACTACTACTTACCATTACCATTACTCCTAGTCAATACTCCAAGTCCAAATTCAAATACAAATCCAAGTTCAAGTTGTCTTTTTGTCCATGCTTCATGCTCCCCACTCCATACAAATCTACGACTTGCATCTTACAACCTGCTTGCTATGCATTTATGCTCATGTTGTCCGCGTGGACCCACCATTTGTCCAAATCCAACGTCCAACTTCCATGTTATGTTATGTTATGTTATCGTTCCATTGCAACTTTTGTCTCTCTTGATAAAATCAAAAGATATCTATTGAGGGACTCCAATGACACCAAAGCCAAAACCAAAGTCAATGCCAATGTCACTGCACACAATCAAAATCAAAATTAACATATACATAATGCATAGGTAATGTATAATGTATAAAGTATGATAAAATATACATGAACAAGTACAAGTGCAAGAGAAAGATTTGGATCCTTTACTTTACAAAGTAAAACCAGAGACCAACTAGAGACTGAATCCACTTGTAGAAGAATGAAACTATTACATGTACAAAGTACAAAGATTTGGATCCTACTTGACTATTTTTTTCGTCTCCTTCTCCGTCTTGTTCATTTTGATATCTACTCTGTACTCTGTACCTTTGTATTCAGAAACATTCATTTAGGATTTTTTGAAGGCGCTACACGTTCCTCCAGTGATTGTAGATAGTAGATAGAGCATCCTCTTCAATCTTCAACTTATTTATTCCTTTTTGTACACATGTGAGACGGACTGATACTGGGCTATTTATACTTTATACTTTATTGTGTTGTCTCTTCTTGATGATTGTGTACTGTGCACAGTGTATATGCCACTGGTTTCTCCATCTTCTACACACAGTACAAAAGATGTAACATTTTGATCAATAGCAAAAAGTGTCTTGTATTGTACTTTTGTGACAATAAAAAGCCAGAACGAAGCTCGCCAAGTCATTTCTCTCCTTCTCCCTTTCTTTAGCTCTTTCTTTCTTTCTTCCCGTTCTTACAAAGAGACAAACGAGAGAACCAACTGCCAACGTATAATAATAATATTAACAGTCATTTGAATCCACAGTCTTCTTCTTTTTCCTTTTCCTTTCTTCAGCGTATCTTTAACATCTCAATGTACCATAATGACAATACTTTGCAATATATTATTATTCTAGCTTTTTTTTTTGCTGTTTCTCTTTATTTCTTCCATTTACCTTTAAATTTTTTTTGAGGCTTTACCCGCTCTGTCATCTTCATCTACATTCTACATTTTATCACAGAAAATTACAAAAAAACATTAACCAACAGAGAACAGAAAACAGACGGAGAGCGGAATTATTGGCATTTGTCTTTTTATTAAGAATGTTTTTTATCAAAAAAAGAAGGATTATGTTAAAAATACATAATACACATAGTATATTATACACATGGTGAATGTTGCACAGGAATTTCCGTAGATGTAGGAGATGTACTTGAGTGGTAATGAGAGGACATTGTCCATGTCCTATCCACAAATCCACAATGTTTATTTGTTATTTGTTGGAGAGGGGACAAAAAAAGGTGCACAGATACACAGTACACACATATTTATACCTCATACACAAAATTTAAAATAGCTGGTTCAAGTATTGGGTAATTTGAATTAATTCTCTCTTGTAAGACTAAAGAGAAACCTGTTTAGGGAAAGTGAAAATAAGTATCATCACTGTAAAACTTGTTTGAGGAGTGCATCCGAGATCAAGTGTTCATGTCCACAGAATAAAATAGAATGTCCGTTGTTAGTTGTTATGCAATGGAAATGAGAAAATAGGAAAACGAATACAAATACAAACACAATATACTTGAGACTGGAGATGAGACGATGAAAACAGGATATTTGTGATGTACATTGTATATGTATATTAAACAGTAGTTTTTCAAGTCTATTTTGACTATTTATCTTACATCTTTCTGTCTCTGGTCAGAAGTCACAAGTCACAAATTATGCATGTACCTATGCCTATGTAATATGCCATATGTAATATGTGCTTGTATTTTATACAACAAGCAGGACAGAAAGGAAAGAATGGAGGAATAGTAGCGTAATAGTGTCCCAAACTGAGAACTTGTAACGTGAAAAAAAAATTACAATGTAAAAAAGTAAAGAGCCACAGAGAAAAATATGAAAATATGAATTAGATGTGTACGCTATTTTGTGATACTATGAAAAGTAAAAGGTAAAAAGTACAAAGTAAAAGAAAATATTAAAACCTAGAGTAAAAATGTCCAGTCGAGTAAAACTGCAATTTATCATGTACACATTTATTTATTTCGTAGCATTTGACTATGCATCATGTTTGTATTTTGTACTGCAATGCTCTATGCACTGTGAGCAGTGGTGACTGTAACAAAGTAAAATTTAATCAAGTATCAAGTTGAATGCACAATGTCTGGAATTTATTTGCTAGGTAGATAGTAGATAGATAGATAGTTGATGGATAATAGATATTAACTCGCGGACACATGAGGATGCACAACAACAACATATCTATCTATCTGTACAGTGTACATTGTACACTGTACACACGTTTCAAACTGGTCCTTGTTTATTCTTTTGTGTGCAATTACAGGAATTATGCGTGTACATGGAGGACGAGATCCGCATTTTTATTATGTCTTTTCTTTCTCTCTGTCTCTCTCTCTTCATCATTCTGGATTCCAGATTCTAGATGCTAGATTCTAGATTCAAGATTCCAGCGTACAGAAAATTGAAGTATACAAAGTACTTACAATGAACAATGCACAATAGAACATCAGAGTTGGCAAATACCAAATACAATTTTGCGAACATGTATAATCCATTATGTTCAAAAGAGAATGAATAGCTTGCACTTACATGAAAATTGAATTTATTACATGTACAATTTTCAATGTACATTGTACATTTTAAATATTATAATACAATAGGAAAAAGCCATGTAAAAAAATCAAATTTTAAAGACTAAAGACTGAGGACTGGGTAATAATTTTTCAGGCTTGTGCACAAACTAATCAAATTTATTGATGCTTCTCAATCCTCAATACTTGAGTCTCAAGTCTCAAGGCTTGAGAATCATTTATATACATTATATTTTAAATTATATTGTATTGTACATGTTTTGGAATTTGGAATAACACATTGTTAAAAAGTGTGTTTGTTTTGACATTTTTCATGTGTAAACTTCTAATCCGTGTAAATTGTGAGTGAGGCTTGCCTTTTTTCAAATCACTTGAAATTCCAAATAGTAAATAGTGGAGAGACAAGACAAAAGGACTATTTTTTCCACTTTACCTGTTTTATTATTTACAGCTTACAGTTTACAAAAGCTATAGTAATATTTTACTAGGAAGCTCCATGTCTCTCGGTTCTCGGTCCTTCTGGACTGGATTTTTATCCTCTTATTCCTTGTTCAGATTTATCTACATCTATACGTGTACAGTGTACAATGTACATTGTATATTATACATAGTAAATTGGTTGAGTGTTGAAAAATTCCTTTGAAGAGTCGCTCAAATTGGGTGTAAAATGCTCCTCATTTCCACTACTGTAATAAATCACTCTAAAAAATATAATCTTTTTTTATGTCGGGAGTTTATGTTGAGAGTTTTGACTTTTGACTGAGCTTTGAGTTTGGAGTTTAGACTTTGGAGTTTGGACCATCGATAAAACTTTGATTGGTGTGTTTTTATTGTATTGTATTCGGAATTGGGAGCCTCTTGACTCTTGAGTCTCGATTCTTGAGTATCTAGTATATCCGTAGACATAACAAATAATAATGCATTATTTTTCAAGTTTTAGGCAGAAAAGTAGTCAAAAGGAAAAAGGTTTTGACTTTTTCTTTTCAACTTGTCCGTGCACTGTGATTAGATTTTCTGCCGACTTTTTACTTTTTAGCCTTTTAGCTTTTTAATTTTTTTTCAAAGGCCAATGGTAAATGGTAAAGGTGAAAATGAAAGAAATGAAAAAAAAAAGTTTCTGTTTACTACCACACCGCACCACACCACTCCATACTATTGACTATAGTCATAACCATCAACCATCAACCATCATCACAGTCATAAGAATAAGAAGGGCTTGAAAGCTAATGGATTTTGAAGGAGAGCAAAATATGAGGATCCATTTTATAGTAAAAACATCCATGGATGTGGATGTGCGTAGGTATTTAGTTGTAAAATGTGTGTAAAGTATTGTGTTATGACCAAGTCATATCATGTCAGTGGAAGGAATATCATGGACATGATCGTGGATCATGGAGTACTTGAAGAAAGCAAGAGCACACACGCACATCATGTACAATGTAGACATGCTCGGTGCTCTGTATATCAACAAATGTAAATACATGAAGAGTGAAGAGATGTAGGAAATGAGACTGAGACTGAGGAAAAAGAAAAGAGAGTGGAGTGGAGTAGAGTAAAGTGCCTAAACTTAAATCATCTTTGGTTTTACACACCCAAATGTTTATTCTTGACCTTTCGACTGGTTGTATTGTGCGTGCTCTAAATGGCTTTAACCACCTTAGACATTAGACAATAATCAACGCCTCTTGCTTTCATGTCCTCTCTCTTTCTCTCTTTCTCCTATCTCCCATCTCCTATATCTGATATTATCCAACAACCAACATCCAACATCCAACCAACCTTCACAGAGCAGGAAAATAAGTAGAGTTTTGTGTGCATGCATTACGTATTTTCTATGTCGTACTTGGAAATTTATCTGAGAGGCTGAGATAGAGACAGAGACAGAGACAGGGAGGGAAAGATAGAGATGGAAATGGAGATGGAGAAAAAGTTACAGGTTAAAGTCAGTTTAAACATGAGTCGTTACAGCATGAGCCTTTATTTTATTTCTCCATTCTTCCATTCTTCTGGGCTCTTCATGCTTACTCTCCTTCTCTCTCTCTGTCTCTCTGTGAGTAGTTTTCTGTCTCATGTCGTATTTTTTCACTGTCTTGTTCTTGTTCATTTTCTTTTGGAATCTGTCTACTATTACTACTACGATTACTTTGTGGTGATTTGAGATGAGCACCGAGTCAAGTCTCTAGTCCCAAAGCCACATTGATAAAAGATAAGGAAAACACAGGCATTCAAGTTTTTGGCCAGAAGCAAGAGCAAGAGTAAGAGTAGCTGAGGGCTTTTAAGATGTAAAATGTGTACAGTGTACAGAGTACAGAGACGGAGGGAAGAGACAATACGTCTTATCTGATCCTGACCTCGACGACCTGACAGTTCCAAAACCTCAGAACCTCAGAGCCTCAAAGCCTCACCCCTTCAAATATACATTATACATAATACATATGTATAACGACAGGCCCGTCCTTAGTATTACGTTCCTTGGATTTACTATCTAAACTATGGACTATGGACTACTAATATGAAAATTTACTAGTCAACCCCTATTTTCTGTTTTTTTCTCTCTCTCTCTCTCTCTCTTTATTTTGTCCATGTGTACAGAGTATGGCGTATGATACTTCAATATTATGTACTTTTACAGAGTGTAGAATAAACGTAGAAAATCCACAAAATAGAAAATATGCATCCTGAATCGTATGAGCATTGAACATTCACTTGCACGTTGTACAATGTACAGTGTTCAACTTTGTACAATGTACAATGTTTTTCTACAATCTACGAGTTCCAGTTTTTATGTATTTATGTTTGTATGCTCAATGCTCACCATGTAAATTTTATACACTTTAAAGTTTAAAAACTGTCGTCGTAATTTTACATGTACGTCGTACTGAATGAGAGAAAGGAAGAGAGGGAGGGCAAGGAGAGTGTCGCTGTGTTATGTGTTGAATATTAGATACGATTATATTATTATTTTACATATTACATATTGCATGTGGACAGATTTTCCAATCTCCAGGAACTTGTAGTAAAAACACAGTACACTATATCCATGTTCTTCTAGGCTTTGGGCTAGTTCAGAAAGGATTTGGATTTTGAAGTTTTTCTGGAGAAAAAAAAAGGGTTAACATGGGTTAATACAAAATACATGGTGGGATGCTGGTGGGATGCTGAACGGCAAATCTGAATCGGAGGGATGACAGAGAGTAAAAGAGGACGGAGGTTGTTTTTCATTTTAATGGTTAAATCCATGGAATTTAAGGGAGTCAACAACAACTACAACTACATTCACTATAAGAGAGTAGAGTAAAAGAGAAAGAGAGTTATTATAGAGAGAGAAAGAGGCACTTGGAATGACTACATTTATATTTATTCCCTCCGAGGAACGGTTTTCAGGAGTTTTGAAGAGGTAGCAAGTGGATTTGTTATAGAGTATGAAGGTGTACAATAAATTTGGGATAGTAATGGATGGTGCATAGTATAAATGTACCATGTAAAATGGTAATGGTACTGGTACTGGTGAGGGTAGAAAGTAGAAAATGGTGGAAGGGTTAGGAACGAAATGCAAAGAAGATAGAAGACCTTTGTAAAATGTAGGATTTTGTTTAGAAAATTCATATGTCACTCTTTCTTGACGCTCCTTCTTGTAGGGTTTTTGTGTTTGATGAGCTCTTTTCTCTTCTCTCTCCATTCTCAATTCTATATAGATTCTAGATGCTCAATCCTCGATCCTCTTTATTCTTTATTCTTTACTCTTCAATCTTCACTCTTCGCTTTGCTTTGCTCTCTTTTTCTGTGGTTGATGATGAGAGTAGGTATGATTGCTGACGAGCGGTCGACGGCAGACGCCCATACCATACACCATGCACCATACACCATGACAGCACTTTGTGGAGCGATGAGTCTCCGTCTTTACCGATTTTCATGTTAAACTCAGGACTCAAGACTTGAGACTTGAACCGAACCAAACCCAAACCAAAGAACCTACAACCATATGTTTTGTTTACCCCTATCATGTCCCATCATACGCAATGCACAATCCCTGGTGGAACAATACTCAAATTCTGTGTATCCTATAGCTCAATCTATAGATTATAGATATAGGCTGATGCATTTGTCTAGGGTGTAGAGAGTAGAATGTAGAAGTTTGAATTTAAGCAGTCACACATATAACAAACATATAGACACACATTTTACATTTTGAAGATCACTGTACCTTTTTTGATGTAGGTTATATAGAAAAAAAGTAAGGGTTTGGATCCATCTTCTTCTTATTTTATCTATTATCTCTACATACGGCATGGTGCGCTGAATGTTCCTCAAACTCTAAACTCTTCCAAATTTAATCGTTTCAAAGGTTTGCCCTCACTCACTCTTATTCTTTTTACACTATGTACTGTCATGTGTACAGTTCACAGTTTATATACTAAGCACACATGTATTATGTGTTTTAATCTCAAATCCATTTCAAGGTTCCCTCTTCTTCTCCATGTAGTTTTTTTTTTGTCCTGGAACAAGTAGAACCGAGAACAGTTATCAAGTCTCTCCAAATCCAAGTCCAAATTCCTACAGGCGTTAAATTCCTTCTATCAAATCTAATAAACTTGGTTATTTCCACTATCTGACCTCAGCTTGTCATTTCCTAGGTGTCAGACCGTCCGTCAATTCCAATTCCAATTCGAGCAGGAGGAAAAGAAAGAATTAGAATAGATTATTTCTTTATTTAACGCTGATATGTTAACATTCGGCCTCAGCCTGAGACCCAGTCTGATCCTGATTCTGACTCTGAGTCTGAAGTGTTAACCATAACATAACAGAGATAAAGAAACATAACAACTTGATTTTTTTACTCCTATACTCCAGCCAAGATATTCATATCAGCATCAGTATCACAAGTCAGTATGAGGATGATGATGATGAAGCAGATAAATAATGAGAATAATAATAATTGGACAAGCAATTTTTTCCTTATTTTTATTTCAACTTTTGAATTTGATAAAACTTTTGTTTTGTTATTTGTTATTTGTTATTTTTAATAATAATCAGATTTAGTATACGAATAGCAGATACAAGATACAGGTCTTTTGGTTTTGTTTCCATGAGCCCGTTCTAAATTATATCACTATATGAAATTTTGAAAGATGAGACCGGTGTTTGTGTTAATAAGCATAAGACTGTTTTTTTATTTTTCGCCCAGAGCGGCAAAATCACATTTACAATTTACAGTACACACTTTTCTCCCTTCTCTTATCATATACAAAGTATAAAGTGTAGAGCATAATAAAGTACATGTAATTTCACGAGAGTGTATGAAGTATGAAATATGAAAGGGAGCATCAAATTCAAATCGGAACAACAATAGAATCATTTCTTTTCCTAGTAGACAAGCATAATTTACGTTGTATTATGTTATTACGAGAGAGAAGACTCTAAGGCTTTCTGGAACTCTGTACTCTGGTACATAGTACAAACTACATACCATGAGCATGTATAAAATGAATTTTACTTACAACTTACAACTTACACACTATGCATCATTCATTTGTAGGACCAAAAAGTACCGGAGTTCATTTGACTTTATTGTCTGACTGGGAGGACGTTTTGTGGTTATGTTAGGACAAGGGAAGAGTATGTATTTATGTACGTACATTTATAAGAATGGTTGAAACAGAGAAACAAAGTTTTTCTTGTTATTTATGAACTATGAAATGACGTCTTATGAACTTGTGAATGTTCCATATGTACAATGTACAGATATCTCTGGTCATGGATTGACTATATAGTTAAAGGCTCTTTTAATTTATACTTGCAGGAGAAAACATGACTGAATTCATGCATACACTTGATTACGGATTATTTATGCATAATGCATAATGCATCTTATACTTATACATACAAATACAAATACACAAATGTACATTTAAAAATGCGTAATAATACTTTTACTTTATATGCAAATGTACACTGTACACTCAATCATGTTCGGTTCTCTTTAGTCAGCTTAAATTTTCCACTCCTAAGACTCACAAGAACTCCAGAGCTCTAGACTCTAGATTCTGAACTTAAGACTTTAAAATCCCCCAAATTCAAATCCTCTCAAAGTAGAAACTCCCGACCACGTTTTTTGCCCATCTTACGATTTACTATTTACGATTTACGACTAGTATGAATTTTTACCTTTGACTTGCCATGCCCTTTCCGCATAGGAGCATAAGAGGAACACACATGTATAACAAACCAAAAAGAAAATCAAACTAAACCAAACTGTGAAAACATGACTGTTCTCTCTCTACTCTTTTCTTTTCATTCTTCAGTGTTCAATGTTCAGTGTTCAGCCTACAGAAGAGAGGGGAAAACTATGGTCTAGTAATTATAACATTTGTACAATCCTGTGAGTTACGTCTTAAACTATTTATTACTTTGGAAGAGAAAGAGATATTCCACATGAGTTCATTAGGAACTTGGAGCTTTGGAACTTGAAGTGTGAGTCTCTACTCCCTGCCCAACTAACTAATAACTAATAACCCTCAAAACTCAAAAGTATATGTACTATGTAGTGAAGGGGTAGAATGGAGAATGGACAAAAGAAAAGCGACCTCCCTACCAATATTTTAAAAGAAGCAAATGTCTATCTACTAACTCTGAAATGAGTCAGTTATCCGTATCCGTATCCGTGTAGTTGGTAGTTAGTAGTTATTCTTCTTATGTAAAATTCTCCTAACGCTGGACTGGAGAAAGAACATCATTGGATTTTTCCTTGGCTTGACTTGACTTGACATGAACTGACTGAGTTGTGGATTGTGGACCCGCAAGGCACACACAGTTATTTTTAGGAAGGAACAAGAAGAAGAAGAAGACGAAGAATAGATGAAGATTGTCTAAAAGTTTCCTTTATGATATCCGAACGGCAAACGGAATATTATTACATAATGATAATACATTAGACATTAGACATTAGAGATGAGGTATTGAATGTTGAATGTTGAAGAGGGTGGATGCTGGAAAGAAAATGCCTGGCTGGCATGGCCTTTCGATGGACGGATGGATGGATGGACAGACGTATGGATAGTGGATAGATGGATTATTCCTTGGATATTTTTGAAATGTAGCTGTCTTCCTATTGTCTATCCATCTTGTTTCATCTCTGTCTTATGTGTTGTGTTGTGTCTTGTGTTGTAGTACCCACTCCTACTCCAAAGAACAGTTTCTCCTCTCCCTTTTATTTTTTTCCACCACATAAAGTACACAGGAGGGAGGAGACGATAATATATTAGATTAGAGCCACGCATACCAATTACGGACAGACGGTGTAAAATTTTCAATTTCAATTTTCTCCATGTTATCTAACTACTTGAGACTAAGAGTCAGAGTCAAGTTTTACATGTCTCTCTCAAGTTGATAGCTATTTGTGGACTGTGTCATATCTATAATCTATATCCATCATCTTCAATCTTCCATGTACATTGTACATATTGTACAGTGCATGTAAAGTAGGAAATACTAGTGAATAAAACCTACGGGGAATATTTCATGTCTATTCTCTATTCTCTACTCTGGTAGGTAGATGAAAATCAGAAATAAAGTATACAAATATAAAGCATTAGTAGTCAATATACAAAGTTAAAATTGAACACTGAACATGGAATAAGTTGGAAATAATCAACCTTCTATAAAATCCGTATCCGGTGGCGTCATTCCGTGTGTAACATTCTAGCTTTGATAGCTATTACTCTGGCTAAGAGAAATGGCTATTACTCTGGCTAAGAGAAATGGCTATTACTCTGGCTAAGAGAAATGGCTATTACTCTGGCTAAGAGAA
>JABASP010001732.1:0-26077 GCA_019776565.1 Sminthurinus signatus | reverse complement strand
CAAGTAAATGTAGGATATCTCAGAGCTAAGAGGGAGAGATGCTGTGAGGCTGTATGCATAATATTTGTGGAAGTTGAAACTGGAGAGACGGAGAGAGACGAAGGCATGCTGATGTTTCTTCTATAGTGTAAGTATAGTGTGCAGTGTGCAGACACTACTATAGCGCCTTATGTGTATTATTTGTATGCTTTCCATGTGTGTAGAAACCTCTTGCTTCCGACTTAGTTGCAAGCGGAAGTTTGGCTTGAAAGGTTGTTCGTACGCAGCTCGAGCTTCAATGTCGGGCATGCAACTTTTTGAAAAACAAAATTCCAAAAAACTCTCTCTACTTTTCTAGTGTATCGAGTTTTGGTGTGTATTTTTATAGAGTGAGAGCAAAGTTAAACTAACAGCTAATCTGTGTCCTACTACTCCTGTGCACCACTGGGTATATAGTGGAAAAAATGTAGAAATAAACTGTCAAAATGTGACTGTTTAGAATTTTTGGGGATTTTTTTTGTTCCGACTCAAACAAGATAATCAGGGAAACTGAAAACAAAATATCTGTATAAAAGCCCTGATTCTGGATGTGTAGTGAATCTGTGTAATAATTATTATTACAGTTTGATTTGGATAAAAGTGTTCAAGTGTTATAATAATTAATAATTACAGGAATAAAAATAGATTTGTTAGTTTCACCATACTGTGAAATATTTGTTTGGATACATAAATACAATACAAAGAATATGTCATAATTTGTAACTTTATTATTCACAGTATAAAAAATAGTGCTGTGGTTCTCATCATAATAGGGAACATAATATATTTATACTGATAAAAAGTGTATCTTATATTGTGTCTCATTGTCCGTAATCCGTAATATATACGTGTGATTTTTTTATCATTGGTTCTACATCCTCCATAACATTCTACGTGTAAATTATGGAGACATGGACTTGTTTTAACTGTCATCCGAATAGAAATTTAGTGTTCATGCCCGTTGACCATTTCTTCTAAAGGGGAAAAAAATATTCCACAAGATATTTTCTCTGTACTTTGTAAAATAATTGAAATTCAAAAAAAAGAAGGAAAAATCTCTACTGGAGAACTTGGAAACAATTAATTGTACGTGCATATGTATGTAGGATCAGAAGAATTCCATAGAAGTCTACTGTAGTTTTGGTTTTGGTTTTAAAGTCGGAGGTTAATCCAGTAGTTGTGACCCCTTCAATCAGTCCTTTCTGGTTCTTTTTTTCAGTTGTCAACGTCAATGTTACAACTTTTCTGCCGTTTTTCAAGACTCTAAACTTTGGACTCAAGACTATATCTATATATTTCTGTAATTCTTTATATCTATATCTTTTCCATTATCTGGATTCTCCGTCGTCTTGGTCTCTACCGTCATTGTCAATTGCCCGTGAAGTGAAGTCGGCCATTGGCCATAATTCTCTGTCGAGTGTTTCTGTGTTTGTGCAATCCCACAGTATTATTTCTAACCTCTTTCACATCCGTGTTATTCCGGGCGTTCTGTGTCTCAAGTCTCACATCTGAACTAGGCGGATCTTCAGTGTCTACATCAAAACGGATATCTTTCTAGTTCCATCTATTTCTTGTGTAGTTTTATTGTGTTTTGACATGTGTGCACCATAGAGATACTACATTGTGTCAGTGTGTGTGTTTAATATAATATAAATACAGTGTACAGTGTACAAGTTTTCTCCTGAATTTGAATGGATGGTACAAGTTATACGTTATACCTATAAAGAAAAGATCTAAGATAGGTATTTATTACCACTGTATCAAATACGTGAGTGCGTCTACATTTGAATTTTGCTGCTCACATATAGTTTAACAAATTTGTGAAATTCTTTCGAGAATTACTATTGTGATCATTCTAGCAAAATTACCGACTAGAAAAATGGCGGGTAACCGGAAATTTTTGGGAGTGTGGACCTGGACCTTTTTAATTTTAGGTAAAAAAAAAAACCTTTTTTTTCCATGTCTTACAGTAATGACATTTATAATGATAAGTACTGATATATCAGCAGTCAGCATTAATCAATAGTGAATGACTTAAAATTGAAGTTTTAAGGTTTTACTCGTATTATTTTACCTCTTGAATCTTGAATATATTTTTTACGTCCATGATCGAATATTGAAATTAGAAACTCATAGTGTACTTTGTACTAACATGTATTTATGTATGCATTGGTATTTGTTTTACTTCTTACGAATTATGAGCATATAATATAGTTATCCGAGTTGCTATCATAAAAAGGGTTGTCTATCCTCTATGCATAATGCATAATAATACCAGAGTTTACCAGATTATGTAAGACAAGCTGTAGAATAGTACTATAGGCAAATTATGATTCCATCTACTTTTTAGTTTTAAACATATTTAATAGCCATTTAGCACTGTCATTTAAAACATAAAAGACAAATAATGGAATTGAATAGGGGTACAAATAATAATAATAATAATTCGGAATGAATGAATGAATGAATAGAGGAGGAAACATGATATATTATGCATAAATATAAAATATATACCTTTGATTCATCGAGTATTTCTTATTTAGACAGGAAATGTTCATTACAATTCACAAGCCTATATTATAGCATTTTGGAGTAGTTATATGTCAGATGGGAAATGTGAAATGTGAATACGATATACGATGTAAATAAAAAAATAATATTGTATTTTATATCCATCCATGACTTGGCTTCAACATTGAGTTTTTATGTTTACATATATACAATACATACAAGTATATTTCTTTGGCATAGGCGTTGATTCCGAATTCGACATGAGTTCGTTGATGTTGATGTTGATAATGATATTTGGCATACATCGGCACATTTTATAAAGTATGATATTAGTATTTACTATTTACATGTGCGAGTCAACAGTCAACGTTAAACGGAATAAGTTTACTAATGACCTAAAAGTATCTGTGTGTGATATATTTTTTCAAAGGTATAAAACTATCAAAACTATGCACAAGTCGTTACTAGTTACTAACATGTGTGTGAATTATGCATTTCGAATTTGAATTGCCCATATTATTCACTCATTCTTGGTTCTTTTCTTCTATGCGTAAATATCCATTATCCATGCCGACGAGTACAGGAGATATGAGACAAAAGGAAATCTATTAAATTTAGAATTTAGCCACGAGTAGAACTGCGTTATGTTTGTTTGGCTGTTGGTGTACAATGTACACAGTGCACAGTGTACAGTGTACAGTGTACAGCAAATAGCAATGTTTGTTGTTTATTTTTTGTGTATCATAATGGAGAGGAAAGTGAAGTTGTCTTCCAAATTTTACCAGTGCAATTACGTCTCCGATACAGGCCAAAGTTTAGAATTTAGAATTCAGAGCTTATATAACATGGTGACGTTTTTCACTAGACCTCCTTACTTTATTGTAAATAATTGTCCTGTGATGCTAGCACAACTAGTCTGTATACTGTATTTATTATTCTACATAATGTATAATCGGTATGTTGAAACCTAATATTTATTATGTGATCCGTTTTTGTCTTCCGTTTCTTATCTTGTACAAAAAAAGTAACAGCTATGCCACTCATTTTATTTCATTTCATTTTATTTTTCATCTTTAGAGAAGGCAAGGGACTACATACATATATTACACATTCAGTATAAAAGTAATATCGAGTCTTAGCGAGTCTTTTCTTTCCTTTCAGTATTTATGTGAGCGATGGGAGCTCCCGTGTTGCTCTCTATACTTTTATACATTACCGACTTTTGACTATCACAATTGACAGGGACGTTCCTCTAAGAAAGTTTTTTTCCCTTTCAAATCCCTCGACTACAGTGAAAAGATTTCGTATACTTTCTCACTCTCTCTCTCTTGTCAGACACCTCCAACCTCCAGCAGTCATCTACATAACACTCCAACACTTCCATTTCAAGTGTATACATGTGCACGTACGATGTACGTATTAGAAGTTGGATTGAGCATTTGAACATTGCCAAAAAGTTTGTCAGAATGTTTCATCATGCCAAATATTCGCACGTTGCTCGAATCTTAATGATGAAATTTCCTCCCGACGCACACAGAGACATTCATAAAAATTCATGTTCTTCCTCACTCTGTCTTTTGGACTGCTCCGTGTCAAAGGATACACAGTACACAATACACATGTACATAAGAAATTATGTTGACTGGAGTCGCGTGTATGAATGATACTTGATACTTGACGACAGAGAGAGAATCGTCCAGTATAATGTCAAGTCATGCAGCACATATCACATACACAGACAGGCAGACAGACACCATACACATTTAACTTTTTAGTAGTCCTTTTGCTCTGTCACCGTATTAACTAGCTCCTTGGGTATCCTCCTCCTCCTTGTTCATAAAGGAAACTGTACACTGTACAGTTTACTTCTTCCATTTTTTTTACTCATGTACAATTTTCTTAAACTGGCTTGAGACTTGTGACTAAAGGACAAAGAGAAAGGAGGAGGAGATTGCGAAGAGTAAAAGAAGTGAAGAATCACGATAGAAGAGGATGAGCTCATGCTTTCACATGACTGGAGTAGCAACGCGGACATTCGGTACATGTGAATTTCTTTTCACACTTGTTTCTGTTGTCTGTACTCTGTGTTTTGTATTTTGTACTCTCGCTTTCATCTTTCATGTTCTTCAGACTTCTTCACTTTACCATTTAATTCCTGATTCTTCCGTCTTTGGACTCTCGGACTCCTTGAACTCGGACCCGGACTTTCTGATTTTTCTTGGACATGCCTTGTTCATGTTGATGTTGATGTTGTTGTCGTCACCACTATCACGGTCGCTTCCTATTGACTTGAACCTTTGTATCTTCATCCTCATCCTCATCTTCTGCTCCATCAACTGGATAAAACATCAACTGCATTAGATGGGCTGCTTCAAACTCCAAACTTCAAAAGCCGTCGCCTTGTTACTTGTTACATATATATGTAATATGTACACAAAGTTGCAAAAACCCTTAAGGTTATTGTACATTGTACATTATGAATTATGAATAATGAATAAAAATTGATAATAGATGCGTAGAAAATACAAAACGATTGAAATGAAATCTGATCTTTTTCGAATTTTAATCGGCAAATGATGACTGGTGCTTCTTAAAATCACCAACACATAAAATGTGTGCAAAATATTCTATAGAGTTTAGCATTGAAAAGGAATGGAATCAGACCCTCAAGTAACATCTTATAATGAACTTATTCCTTATTCTTAGATAAAAGAGTAGTATTCTTAAGTTAATAGTCTGATTTGAGATTGTAAATTTTGACTACCGTCAAACAAAACACTCAAGAGACTCACTGTCAGTCTCATACATACCATGTCTTTCCATGACAACAGACATTGGACAAAGTATCCGCGTGAATAAATGAGACACTGTGTAAGTAAAAGTAGACGGACTGTGTACGATTTTCAAGATATTGTACTGCTGCGATTAGACATTGTGAGACGAGAGGAGGGAAAGGGAGAAACGAAAGTAATGAAGGGATCATGTATCTATCCTCTCCTCAACTGTGTTTTATAAATTTGATTGTGTGTATCATTTATTTTGTGTCCATGTCCATGTCCATGCATTCTATACTGTGAAGGAACAGCGACACTCATATTGTAAATGTATATAATATAAGATATAATACACACTAAGCACATAGCACATAGCATAAATACACATATACCTAAACAATACACAGAGTTTAGATAAATTTAGTCACATCATCCGTATCATATCTTAGTGCATCTGTTTCGTTTTGGAGGATGAATCGACCCCTTGGAGAGTGAGATGGAAATAGCAGAGTCTTCGTCATCGTCATCATCATCATCATCAAGCCTACAGTACACATACCGTGTACAGTGTACCGTATACAGCATACATTATCCTGGATGCCCGGGTGAATGAGGCACACTTTCCTTCCAAAGAGAGAGACTTGTATCAAGGGTTGCCTTAATACATTGTGTACATTTTACAATTAAGTCTCCATTTCCACGTCCATTGTACAGCCACACTTGCTACGAACAGTATTATTTCGACATTTGTTGTTGTAAAAACAAGTAGTGTGTGCAGTGTACACTCAAGTCAACCGATGGTGGGATTTACATTATATTTTACATACAACAAAATACATGATACATGGACTTTGTATTTACTCGATATATTTTAGTATATTATGTTCATTGTTTGTTCCTGCACTAGATATTGGGTATTATCAATGCTTTTCTCAATGGTAGATGCAAGTGTAATCTGTAATGTGCAATGAGTTCTTGACTTTGTGACGGATATAAAACAAACAAGAAAAAAAACGCGTACTCAACCTATTTTTGACTCTGTTTGCATTAAATAGATATCCACAACGAAAAAGACGTTGTATTCTTTCTTTTTTTCTGAAACGTTGTTTCATGCAAACATAAAATGAAAATGTACTGGAATCTTGAATTATTATAATGCTTAGCTTATAGTTTATAATAATTATCTATTATCAATTTATTGAAAAACTTTTCCTGTCTTGTATTTGACTACAAATTACAAAGTCCGAATCTGAGCCATGCCCACAAACAAGTTTTTGATAGAAATGATAATAATAATAATTTATATTATTATTTTCAAGTATTATGCCTGATCAGCACTCTAAATTTGAAGAGATGGGGGAATGCTGAATGCTGAATGTAAAAAAAAGAAAAGAAAGAAAGATGTTTGGAATACTTTTTTAGACTTTGTCGGAAGTCTTCAATCTCCTCTGATAATCAAATATCCATTTCCATTTCCATACGCATACATATTGTATACTGTATAATGTATACTGATCTTTGGGAATTCAAGGAATATGCATAAGGAAAGGACACATGCAGCATGCCTTATATTTTGTACATTTTGTATATTGTGCGTGTGGACGTGCATTGAAAATGGAAAGGAATCTATTTCATGCACATGTCACTGATAATGCAGCGTGCATTAATCTTAAATGATTCAATCCGAATCTGATGTACGATATAATCATGAGATGGGAGATGGGAGTTTGTTTGGGATTTGAGATGGAATTGGAAAGTGCATTCATGCATTCAACCTCAGCCGTACATAAATGTATGCATCGGAGATAGGAGTAAGAAGTTGATCAAGTCGGGAAGCAGTAGCAATGGCAAATAACAACCATCATTCTTGGTATCAGCACGAAAGGAAAATTTTTCCTCCAGAAAGCTTTTATATCCTGCATTCATATTTAAAATAGCTGTGTTCCATAATATTTATTTTGATCCTTATTCACTATTTCCATTTCCATGCAGTCCGTATAACTTATAATGTTTTGGACATTTTTTAGCCCCGTTTATACTAATATACTTGATATCCGCCAAACTTTGTAGTCATAGTCATAATCAGTCACACACAGACTGGCACAGAAGTACGTGACTCTAAGCTCTAGACATACCCACATTATGTAGCTTTATGATGAAATTGAATGGATTATTTTGATGTTTTCGAGAATGATTGGAGAAAACGTCGAAGTTCTGTACAGTTTTTTAAAACGAGTAAAATAATCATGTTATTGATGAGTAAATTATTCGCAGAAATTTTTTAAAATTTCCAGTAAGAAAGAAAATAAACTGACAAGTTTTGAGTTGTGATGAGTTGTGAGTTCGTTGAGTCAAAATTAGGAAATGTGACAAAAAAACAAGAAGAAAAGAGTAAAATCAAGAGAAAATTTTCGATCACTCATAATTGTTTCGACCGGGTTTATATTGTCATATTTTTAATCGGAGCTGAAAGAACAAATAATTGATATTTATATTTTACAGTTGCACATTCATGCATCACACTTGTGTAAAAAGTAAAAACTAACAGTATTTCATTTTCCAAAACTGAGGACCAGCATGACATTGTTTAGTATGAAAATACGATATAATATATAATGCATAATGTATAGGTAAGAAATAAGGGAGTTAAAAGTAAAAGATATTTTGTATGAAGAGAATGTGGATTATGGATTCTACAATGTACAGTACATGACCATTTATAATTTGCCAATGGCAATCTTTACAAATCTGTATACAGTGCACAGATATATTTCTGTATTTCTGTGCCTTCAATATGAGGGATTGGTTCTGTATTACATAACTCTGTATGACTGTTTGCATTTTCTATGTAGATGCTTCAGTCACAATGCATAAATACATGTAAAATGTAAAATGCATAATGTTTAGATGTATCTTTGTGACTTGTCTCACAATTGTCTGTCTCATGTTTTTACGACGAGGCTCCATAACTCCATAACTTTCATTCTCACGTTACAAATGTATAGATACTAGATACTAGACAGTAGATACTTGACTGCATTTCCTCTGTACAAAAGTGAAGAGAGAAGATGAGTCGTTTACATGTTTACATATTAAAGATCTTATATTACGTACATGGGCACATTTTACATGTAACATACATACAAGCATAAAATGCATTTGTTGTACATGAACGCCAAAATATCTAATATGCAATGTGCAATATGATAAAATACAGATATGTAGAATGTAGAGTGTAGAGTGTCGTCTTGTGTGTAGTGTGAAGTGTGTATGTTTGTGTGTGGTGGGCTGTAAAAATAGATATTTTTTCCCTGAATGGGATATAAATGTGGGAGTTTTGAGTTTTGAGCATCGACCGACGACTGTTGATGTTCTCTGCTGATATGTTCAAGCATATCATCTGTAATGTATCCAGTATCCAGCATATATACAAAATATAGTATTCATTTTTTGCTCTTGTATAGATACTTTACACTGTTAACTGTAAGCATAGTGTCTTATATTATAGTTGTGTAGCATGTTATGATAATATATGTTATAATAAAGATTGTACATGCATATCAACATGTATGCCTTCAATGGAAAAAAGCGAGAGGAACTAATGCAAAGTGCAAGGAGAAGAGGGAATTTCCCTACACATAGACAGTAGACAGTTTGATCTGCCTGTAAATATTCTACATGTATCTTGTATCTTGTACCGTGCATAGTGTACAGTGTACTGGGTGTCATGTACAAGAGCTTTTTACACTTTTACACATGCATGCATCTTCTTGATGTATACATAAATAAATTCTCCGGTTTATTCCTCCCCGTTTTTTATCCATCATCCGCCAATCCGAGACTATTTTGTGTACATATTCTGTGTCTCTACACTCTACACTCTAAGCTGTACAATGTACAATGTACAGTGTACACAGAAATGCATAATGCATGGGGAGTAGGAACTTGATAGGATGTGAACTGTGGTCCTCTTCCGCATTACAGACGAGATACAAGATACAAGTATGACTGTCCTCCCACAAACTCAAGAGTGGACTCACATGTACAATGAACATTGTCAATGTATCACTCATCGTTTATCGTTGCGTATCTATATCGGTGCTCGGTTTCTTTCAAAGAACCAAACATGTAGTATGTCCAATGTCCAATGCAATGCAATGTGGAAATATCAGGGACAAAGTATAATATTTCTAGCAGAGGATCTGGTTCCGGATCTCCATCTTGATCTGGATGAATCAAAAATCAAAATATCTAGACTCTGAATACCCAGGAATCAAATTTGAATCGGATTTTCAAGTCCACACTGGAAACTGGAGACCAGACAGACTAAATTATATGTCACTTGAAATATGTAGGCCCAAATATATGCGAAAATATGGGATAAAATATTTGCTCTTTGAACAAAAGTTGTCAAAGATGTTCTACTTTATAGAATCAGAAATGATCAATTTTTTCAAGTACTCTGGATTAATATTAATATTATACAGTAGGCCACGCCAGTTTTCGGGTATTTTAAAGTTCAAAGAAACAAAATTAAAATAGTAAAAATTATCAGAAAAAAACACATCCTTTTAAAAAGAACTAGCCGTATTTTGTATATTTTTGCTCCTTCCAATTTCGAATTTAGGATGTACAAAAACTATAACATGATGGCTATTGCAATGGAGATTAAAAATGGTAGGGGATTATTTTAAATGTTGAAAAGTAATAATACTATATAATATATAATGTAAAGTAAAAACAAAAATAAAACACGAGTAAATTTAAATGTAAAAAAAGAGGAAGAGGAGAAGAAAATTAGAAGGAGATAGAAGTCATGTATAATGTATATAGTGTATAGTAAACAAAAGTTGGGAGTTGCGAGGTAAAAAAGTAAGCAAAGATTCATACTGCTGACTCTTACTATTGACTACATGTGACAACAGCTATCAGACTTCAAACTTCAAACCAGACCTCAATAAGCCCTTGCATGAGCACAAGTCCTACTCAGATATTTGTCGTATATCGTGTACATACAAAATACAAAAGGAACGAGGAACCAGGACGAAGCACTTGCACGAAGGATAGAAAGAGATGAAAATGAAACGACGACGATGACGATAACTTATATAGAACGAGCTAAGAACTAAGAAGGAATGAAAACGAAAATCGGGCGATTTTTTTTCATCCATCCATCTCTATATAGCTTTAAATGCACAATGTACAGTGGATAGATGGAAGATAGAAGATAGAGAAATGGAAAGAGACAGGAAAAAAGGGGAAAAGAAAGAGAATAAAGTAAAAGCAAAAACACAGTGGAGCATTCTACATTATACGTATGTAGTAATGTAGTATATAGTGTACCACATGTACAAGTACGGAGTATAGAGTTTAGAATATGGATGTAGGAAAATGGCTGGTAGTTTCACTTTTGTATGCAGTATATGCCTCACATGAATTACATATTACATACATGCATGTATGTCAGAATGAGTCCTTGTACTTGGTTTTGCCTTTACCCTGGATGGCTGGCTGGTTGGCTTTCTAGTTCCACTGTCAGGGACTCTCTCAGCTCTCAGCTCTCAGTTTGTGAGTGCTGCTTCGACGTGGTTGTCCTAATACAAAAAGCTGGTACTGGAGAGCGAGCGAGCAAGTAAGCAAGGAAGCAAGTCTGATGACGACGGAGTAGGCGTAGTAGAAAACCGTATTGATTCTCGTCTAGGAGACATCGTTCTCCAAATCCTTTCTCTCTCATTCCTTCTCTCTTGCCAACTTGATATAGATGTAATACTGTGCATAGTTACATTTATATTGTGCATTTTGTATGCTGTTCATATTCCGTATTCTATATAACATGTCTACATGCAGGCCTGTAGCATGTAGCATGTAGAATACAGACACACATACAGAGTACAGACATACACTTATTCTCCGGATACGGAATACACCGACGGATGTAAACTATACATGTTTAACTCTGTCTCTCTTGTATCTTGTACTATACATGCTCACTCTGTATTATAGCTTCTTTCCCAGTGTACACAAAGTATACATTATACAACATACAGTATACATGGCCTCAAAGGAACATGCACACAAAAATTATACACTTTATGTCTTTCATTTCATTTTCCAAGTACAAAAAAAATACACAATCGTTTCATCTTCCTCTTTCTGTGTCCCTCTCATTCTCTTGTCTTCTTTCTCTGAACTCTGTATTCTGTATACATAATTCAGTATATGTGCAGGAACATTATATAATATTATACACAATTCATACATAGATAACCATTTATACCATAGAGGACCACTTTTTATGCTCTTTTATCTTACTGAGATTCTGCTCGTGGTGCTCAATGGGAATGGGAATGGGAAGATGCGATTTTATAGATGAAATATGTACGAATATTATTGCATCACATGCCATGCTCAATGTATAAGCATTGAGTATTGAGAATGAACATTGAGTATGTGAAAGAATGAAAACCAACTATTTTTGGAACTATGGATCCATACTTAATTCCTTATTCTATCATCATTTTTTAACAAAAGGTATGGACATTGTTCTGCTAAATCCTATACATCCGATCTACATTTTTTGATGGGAAGGGATTGAATTTTGTTATTGTTTTTCTTTAGTATTTTTTGTACAAATGTCAAGCATATCTATTATCTACTATTTATAACAAATATATTTTTGCTGGCTTAATTACTTGAAATTACTTAAGTAGTTGAATTCATTGCAAAATCCACACATGTGGAAAGTACACAAGATAGGTTTTTCATTCTCAAAAAAAAAATGTCACATCTCATGTGAAAAATTCATGTCTCTAATTATTAGTTATTAGTTCGGCTGAAAGTCGAGGACTAAAAATGACTTTTGTTGAAGTTTTTATATGAAAAAGTGGAGCTATATATAAAAATCACCAGCGTTTTTCATTTACAGTCTGTGGTTTGGAAATTAGAAATTGAAAATGGGAACCGGATAAAAGTACTGTCATATTTACACTTACTGTTCCACTCTGGTCGTCCTTGAGGTTATACAAATTTAGATGATACTGTTGATTATTAATACATGTATAAAATATCGATTACATTTTGAATGTGCATGGAGTGATGATAATAATAACGTGTTAATATACTGTCGGCATGTATTTATGTAGTATTTAGTATCTAGCGTGTACATTGTACATTGTGCATAGCACAGAGCTGGTGCATGAATAGAACGGCAGTTGTGAACGCGTGACATAGTTTAAGTTTACTTGTTTTGTTTCCTCATCTCCTCTGCAGAGAAAATGAGTTTGTCCTTGTAAAAGTTGCTCTGGACTTGGTACTTTCATTTTATTAGCATTTGGTATTAACACTAACACTTTGGTATCACACATGTACTCCTTTGGTTTAGATCACCGTCAGCAAACCCCAGAAAAAGAGAGAGAGAATCCAAGTTTATCCTCATACATTCATACATAAGATACATATGTATGTACATTGTACATGTGATTACATGCATGAAACCAAAGTCAAAGGAATTGGTGCCGATGCTGTGGAAATCCTTTGTTTTCCTCCCGCGAGCAAACTTAGTCAAGAGAAAAGTAGAGAAAGAGAAAGTGAGACGGAAAAGTAACCTGTCGAGAGGAAGAAAGTCATTTGACTTTACTTTTCAGATTTAGTTAGTTTGTCGACTTGTTCTTCTACGAGGAATTTGTGGAATTTTGTCACCCAAACGCAATCAAATATTCTACAAAAACAAAGAGATTATAAATAAATGAGCTTGTATCTCAATCACAGAATCCTTTTCCCCGATTTGCGGAACTCATGTATAATTTTATATGTACCGCATAATATGAGGTATAAAGTACACCTTTTACTTGTTCATTGATTATTGATTACTTTAGTCCATCTATATAGCTATTTGAAATTTGGAATTTTGAAGGTCTCTACTAAAATATGTAGAAGAAAAAGTAAAAAAAGTTTTTTGTACTTTTGACGCTTAAACAAAAGTCTTTAATCTTTCATGTTTTCACCATAAAATCTACCCAGCTTTTTACTTATTTAATTCCTTGACCCAAAAAATCTTCACAGGTTGTTGTGAGTTGTGTGATTCCTTACTTGTTTGTAGTTTATAAAGGTTTCTGTTTTTCTATTTTGTTTTTTGTTTGTAAGTTTTCTCAATATGTTCTCTCGAGACTCAATCTCGATATTATTGATAAAAAATAGGTGACCTTTGGCATTTGTTGGACAATGGGGAAAAAAATTTCAAATTCAAAATTCAAAGAGTAAATTTAATATAAAAAATCAAAAAATCCCAGACTTTTGTATTTTTTGTAGTTATATTATACAGATACAATCGAGATCCTCAGGTTAAAAGCACGTAGGTTTCGTAAGGTATTATGTGTACATTGTACAATGTACAATCGTAATCTCAATGAAAATGTAATGGAAATCAAAATGTACAGGCTAAAGAAATAGAGAGTAAAAAGACAAGGGGAATAAAAAGAGAAAATAGAAAATAGCTAAAAAAGAAAAAAAGAGTTGATCAAGTCTCAACGGAATAGAATAGAATAGGATCGAATCGAATCGCTCTCACATCTGTTTACTTGAACGTTGTAGTTTCTCTCTCATTTTTCACCGTCATCACCACCAGTAATCGATAATCACTCGCGATTCAACCTTCCGCACTTTTTCTCTTCCGTTTATCCATGGCATGGTCACAACATTTTCTGTTTGTGTGTAAGTGTGTGTGTATCATGTATAATGTATTATGTACAGTGGATTACATATCTGTATTTTTTATTCTCTATCTATCTAATATCTACATTCTACACTCTACACATCTCCACACAAAAAGATATTATGGCTATTACACCTGTGAATTGAAACTTGGATTAAACTGAAAAGTCTTAGAGTGTGCATTGTACATTGAATAGGTTATACTACATTTTGTGGATTTTGGATTTTCTCTTTCAATGGAGCCAAGGAAAATATCTCTTCACTCTTCACCTCTAGAATCTAGAATCTAGATTAGATTGGGATTATTTATTTATACACGTTGTTTTATCTTGTATCTGGTTTTCTTTTTTCATTCCTTTCATGATACACTCTCTTTCAATTCCTCATCCTTCATTTTGTCTCACTCTGATCTTTAATCTAAATAAATAAATATATATATACATAGATGATAGATGTAAGAGTAAGATACCAAATAGAATGGTTGATTTGAAATTGAAATTGGAATGGGAATGAGGAAACATCACTAATTCAATTAGCACTAGAATATTGAAATATTGAAAATTGAAACATTTATAAATACTTAGGTACATACATAATATATCTTTATGTTCAAAGGGCAAAGTTTACTGACCCTCAGTGATACGCTATCAGCATAGTACATTTTGTGTTTGCTGCACAATTAATGATTTATATAAACATACATAATGCAAACGCATACGCATACACCATTAACCATTAATTCAGTTTTCTGCAGTCCATTAGAATATCTAAGCAGAGAGCACATGAAATTTTCTACAAGTAATAAAAATAAACCCACATGGATCCTAGTTTTTTTTGTTGGATGGTAGATGAAAGATGCAAAGAACAAAATGCGAAAGGAAAGCTGAAGAGCACATTAATGAAAAATGTAAATGGAAAATGGAAATGGAAATGTACATAGTACACACAGCATTAATGATAATATTATGTAATAGGTAAAGCATCATACGACATACGACTCAGTACTCAGTATGCAGTACAAAGTACGATGCAAAGTTAAAAGGGACAAACGGAATTCCAAACAAATTCTTATTTTGTCATTATTAAAGCCTTTTATGGGAAATAAGATGAAAGATAAGAGATGCTATGTACGCTTGAACAGATAATGAATTCTCAAAATGGAAATTTCACAAAATATAAACCATGTAAGCATATTATTTAGTTTTAAAATCTTGACCAAATAGGAAGGTTAAAAGTTGATATTTTTTCCTAAATACGAGGTGACTGAAATTCATAGGAAAGTTTTTTCAACCCTCAAATCTACTAATTAAGAACACGTGTTTTAAGTACGATGTTTCTCTATTGTTCAAAATTCAAAACTGGAAGAATATTATGTTCTAGTTATATTTTGAACTTTTTCTATCCCACAAATTTTCTACTTGTCACTGGGTTATTTTGAAAACTGTGAAACATGGAAGCATAGACAATGGACATTTAAGCTGAAGAAATTTTGGACATTTTTTCTACTTTATATGTACAGCGTATATCTTGTGCAGCAATATTTCTAGAACAGAAAATGCACTTCAAATAGTTTCACGTTTAACGTTTATACATTGTTTTAAATGGAGCCTCAAATGTTCAGCTATGGTGAATGTAAAGTAAAAGTAAGCCTATGAGAAGTTGAGTTAAATCTTGAATGTTGAATGAATGAGTGGTTGAGTATTGAGTAAATATCAATGGTAAATAAATAGTTCGAGTACAATTGTAAATATTTATTGGAATCGACTTCATGAATAATAATTTGGAATAATGAGCAACTGCCGCTGCCTAAAATTATCAAAACAATGAGTAAGATTCCGTCTCCAGCTCAAGTGTGTCTTTCAACTCTCAAACCTGGTTTCATAGGTAAAACTGAGAAAATGAAGACATAATACACGTAATTTTAAGAGCATAGAAAACTTTGGAGTTTGGATTCGGAAATCGGAATTGGTCGGCATGTTCAAGTTAAAATGGACTGTCTGTTGGGCTGTACATTATACATGTACTATATAATATATAATGGATTTATTGGACTCTGTTTAGAATATAATGTGTTCAATGTACAATGTACATTGCATATTGTTCATAAGTCTAGATTCTAGATTCTAGATTCTCTGTATGCACATTGTTTTAACATCCAAGCTTTATGTACAATACAGAATATGGAATCCAGATTAGAGATTCAAGAGATATACAAAATACATACACATCAGGTTGGGGAAATTACAAGTTACAAGCGACAAAGCAAAGATGAACGAGACAGAGTAATAAAATTAAAAGCTCGTCGAGACCGCAGAATGAATTTAAAGGGGGATCATTCGTTGCCATTTGGCTTTGACTTGGGCTGTGACTATGACTTTGGTGCTTGGGTTTCTCTTTGTCTTTATCTTGAATCTTGAATCTTGAGAAAGTATCGCATGCCATCAAATACTTTTGTAGACTCTGCGTCTGTGTCAACGACAGAGACAGAAACAGCATTAGAAACATAGTCCAAAAGTAACTAGAAAAGACTCAGACTGATACTGATACTGATATTGATAAAGTATCAAGTATCTGAAGATCAAGAATCAAGATGCTAGTCCTCTATGGTAACAGTGTAACATTCCTTATACACTTTCCAAGATAACCTACACGTTAACGTACTAACGACAGATATCAACACTGGAATTCAACTCTGAATTTGAATGTGAGTTGGAGTTTGACGAAATGATGCACTCCCTTTTAATGCTAACTGCTAAAACTTAAAACTTACTCTCCATGGGGAAGTGGCTTGTCTTTTAAACTTTTAAACCGTTCTTGGCTCATGATGGCTGGTTTACAAAAAGAGATGTAAATGTGTATTTGTTTGCGTGCCTTGATGCTTAATGTCCACGTCCGCATTTCCTTCTCATATCTCATATAGACAAGGATTTTTCAACATGGAGCATTTGGTTAGCTTTTGTTAGTTAAATGTTGACTGTGTCAGTATAATGAAGAATGTAGGGTGTAAAGTGGAATAGATACAAATAAAGTACTCTTCTTTATGTAGGTTTAACGTGTCCCTTTTCATTTATTTTGGTTTACACTCGAGCGTCAAAATCGTGAAAGATGGGCACATGTGTGTGCGTATTGAGTATTTAAACATGTGGTTGCTTGGGAGTTGGTAGTTGGTAAACATTTCTCCGTCCTTAATGGAATCATTCAAATTCATTCCCACTTTTCAGCTCCAACTGCATACATAATATAAGAATATTATGTATAGTATAGTGACTGGCAACCGGTAACTGTGTAGTAACCTTTGAAATTCCAAAACCCAAAACCCAAAACAAAGTCGACAATCGAGAACATAATATAAATTTTACACATCAAACTAAAAACTCTAAAGTGCAATGTGTTGTTCCACCATCATCAGCCTTCATAGTCCATAGTGAGCAGTAATCAATAGTTTATATTACATTTATCTATCTATATCAAGTCTCAAATCTCGAATCTCCGTTTTACATGCTGCACAGTACAGTTATAGCTGATTGCGTGTTAAGCTTACTATTTACTGTTTGCTTTTTGCACTAAACGAGTTTTATGCATAAGCTTTTGTACACAGGGTTAAGTAAAGATAGATTTAATGTATAATGTTAATATGCTAAACTTGGACTTGATGCACTTTACATAAAAAATAAATGCATATTATATTGTATAGAGGCGGGCATAACAAATTTAAAATTAACTTTTATTATAGTATGATATAGCAGCCATTAACCTTGTCTAGTGTACAGTGTACAATGTACAATTCTCAAGCCTAGAAAAAAGTAAACAAACACTGGAAATGTATCAAACTTCAAACGTCAAAAGTCAAAAAGGTTTCTATCAGTACTGAAATTAATGCAAAAAATTCATACAAAAGAAACGAAACTGGATGAAGGTTTTAAAAAGTCAGAATTCTTGATCATTGTGTAAAATTTATAAAGTTTAAAGTAGTAGTCATCAAGTACAGTTGATGTACTAAATACTAAATAATAAAGCTATTGTATAGTTAAACTAGTGAGTAATTTGTCTCTTTTGTTTTTTGTCATTTCAGGATTATTAAGGAATTCAGAGAGTTTTGAGATGCACTTTGAGCAAAAGGATGGAGGTTTCTTTATTCGACCACCACAGAATCCAACAACAGGAACAGGAAGTAGTAGTAGTGGATCAGTTTCCACATCTTCATCCACGAGTGCTGCCAGTGGATCATCTGCAGAGGAGTGGGATAATGATCATCCAGATCCAGTCACACTAACTACTGATCAGTTCTGTGGTAAGTTTCTTTATTCATTATTAATTACTCTAAAGAAAAATTAAAAACTTTGTCTCTATCCCTTTCCATTTGTATTGAGTATTGAGTATTGATTATGCATTATGCATCAACTTTTCAAAGCATCATAATAATTATTCTTTAATTTTGTTTGTACACTAGTTCTCCCCTCGAGTCAACCAGTTTCCATTCGAGTCAACTATGGTCCGTTTTCCACAAAGCAAACTGTCCCGGTTCGCCTCCTTGTTCCTGATCCATTGGAAAATTCTCTGTCGAATGGAACAGGAAACTCGGAACCTGAAATGATACCACCTCTAGACCTGAGTGCCCACATTGTCACACCCTCAGTACCCAAAGATACTCCAATCCTTCGGGTACTTTTTCATGCTGGACAGACAGCCTTTGGACTTCCCATTCCTCCAATACTACAAAGCAATGGCAGATCTAGGACGCAGGTTTGTACTTTTATTTTTCATGCATACTGTATACTGTGACAAATATACTTAATATTTTATGATATAAAATATGCCCTTTTTTTGTCGTCTTTTTATCTCTTTACTCACTACTAACGATGAACGATGCGATGCAATGTATGTGGTAAATTGAATTGGACAGAATTGGTTCTGGTTCCACAATCTGCACAGAACGTCTTTTACATTAATTAAAGCTATTCCTTTTCCTAATAAAAAGAGACGGGGTTGTTGAATTGGTCTATGTAGAATGTAGAATATACAGACATACAAACACACAAACCCAAAAACCAAAGACACACAAAATAATATTGTACATGTTTGGTCCTTTTTCAATTTCAATTTTTAACTTTTTTTACTAGTTTTTAAGGTGAGTTATATTTTTCCTATGAAAATCATTTTACATTTTAGATAGAGTAGAGTAGTAGTTTTTTTATTTAAACATTATTTATTATTAGTTTAAACAGTTAAATTTTATTCTCCTTACTTTGTTGAATTACGAATAAAAAATATATTATTTTGGTTCGTCCAAGTTCTATGAAATCCAACCCAAAGATATCAAAAAACATATATCATTGTGATGTACTAACTTTTACCATATCCTAGTAAATCCTTGACTGTAGACTGTAGACTGTAGAATGCACACCAAGCCAAGCCAAGCCAGGCCGTGACCAACAAACAACAAACACTTTACACCTTTAATGGCATAGAAACTACCTCCAACTGCTTAGAAATCATTTCATGTCCAATAAATACAAACGGACACAGATAATATCACAAACACAAAACACAAGGAGTTATATATTTACTACCAACTTTTTATTTCCCTACACTTCACTTTCCAGTTTCTATAGTTTTGTAAAGTGACTGTCATCTTTAGAAACCAAACCAAACCAAACCAAAAACCCAAGTTACAAGGGAAACCTAAACTACTACCTACCTACCTCAATAATAATGACAATAACCAGTTGAATTTGAGAAGATTTCTTTCATTTTTTCCACAGCCTTCACACCCTCAACACCGTCCATACACATAAAACATGAATACAAAAAATATATTGCATACGGCCGACCCTTTTTTCCGCTGTAGAATTTTGTCATCTATAATAGGCACAAAGTTGGATTTTGGATTTCAGAGAAATACCAATAAAATTAATAATCATCATTGTATCCCCTTTTACACTTTTAGTAGATGAATGATCAAATTTTCTCCTTCAAAACTTTTATACCAGTAATAAAACACAGCCACACCACACTGATTCATTATGATTCTTATTTCCTCCTAACACAAAGTAAAAAGTACAACCAAGAGCCGCAGAGAACACAGAGATCCTTAGAATTGAGGAACCAAAATTTTGTTACCTCTGTGGAAGCATAAAAAATAAAAGAGGAGACAATTAACAAACTGTGTGTTTCTTTTTGCTGCTGTGCGTATATATAATATATATATATATATTTATGTACACAACACAAGAAAAGAGGAAGGGCATTTAGTGAGTCTGAAAAGCCATGTATCATGTATGTATTTGTGTTTTGTGTAAATATGTGCAATGTGCATTGCGTTGGTCATACACCAAAGTAAGTGTGTATTGTGTATTGTGTGCTATAGCATATATGTAGATTGTAGATGTAGAACCAGGTGCAAGGTATTTCATTATGTATCTTAGTCTACTAGAGTTAAAAGTGCTTCTGTATACATACTTACAAAACATACACACATATACATACACCATACACTCCAAAATCCAAGTGACACTATGCACAAGGAAAAGGTTTCTTATTTTTCTTCTCCCATGTGTTTGGAAGAAGAGTAGAAAGAGGACCGATCTATGTAAGATGAAAGATGTAAGGTTAGGAGTTAGCAGGCAGGTAAAATGAAAAGAGAGATGTCTACGATATAATATCGTCTACAGGTATATTTTTGTGTCTGTATCTACATCTACACTTACAGTCAGGTATTTTATTATGTGCCGTCGACAATTTCCAAGAGCAGGACAAATACAGCAGGGAAAAAGTTGAGAGACGCAGAGAGAGAGAGAGTATAATAAGTGTGTTTGTATTTGTATTTGTATTTGAACAACTTACCTGATCTCTGATCTTTCCAACTAATCTCACGTGTGTACGTGAGGGATTTTTTCTTGTCCAAAGACCGGACTCCGAACTCCGAACAGAGACATTTTACTCTGTACTTCACATACATGTATGTACAATGTAAAATGTACATTTATCTACTGCTAAACATTGAGTCCAAACCTATAGAAGATAAAAAAAAATCTCTTGTGGTGCGTATAATATGTAAACTTGAGTGTATGCTCTATCTTGTATATTGTGTACACTTTGAAGACCTTCTTTGTCTTTTTCTTTCAACTGTGATTTTTTATATTATTTGTGTTTTGTATTTGGTATTTTAATAGAGTTCCAGTACTAGACGGCATCGAACTAGACTTTGTCTTGTAGCCCAAGCCACCAAGGCTCCAGGAGACGTTGTAACCGCGAGCTGTAGTCCGGATGCCAGGGATTCTACATGTCTCGCCGAACTCACATTGCCCATTCATTGGTATCCTCAGCAACCGGCTGGTAATGAAGATAATGCAAATGTCCCCGTCAAACCAACAAAAATTCCTATCCAGGTACATGAATAGCTCCATGAAAGATTTGTTGGGTAAACGCTCAGTTGAAAACTTTTTGACAATTTATTTTTTGTAATTTTTTAAACTTATACAGGCATGTGTGTTGTCATTAGTTGTTGCATGTGGCAAAAGGAAAAAATTTAATTCGAATTACTTATACACTTTTTTTGAACTTTTGTCCCTTTTGACCTACCCAAAGTGAAAATCGGGGATCATTTTCAAAAATCCAGTTTTCATTTAAATTCAAATTTGATTCGCTTACACGACTTTTCAGACAATTCCCCAGGGGGTCTTTTTTGGATTTTTTTTTATTTTGATTTATACGGGTTTTACAGGTCATCAAAGTTGACGACTCCCGGGTGATTTTCGAAAAAATGAAAATTACCTCAATCGACCTGTTTTATTTTTTTATGGATAGAGGGTCAAAAAATAACCTCATGTTGTGAAGGAACTTTGTTGATCGGAGTTGACCCTGATTTTTAAAAAATTAAAATTGAAAACACAGGTGACCGATTTTAATTTTTTTAAAATCAGGGTCAACTCCGATCAACAAAGTTCCTTCACAACATGGGGTTCTTTTATGGTCCTCTATCCATAAAAAAATAAAACAGGTCGATTGAGGTCATTTTCATTTTTTCGAAAATCACCCGGGAGTCGTCAACTTTGATGACCTGTAAAACCCGTATAAGTCAAAATAAAAAAAAATCCAAAAAGGTACACCTGTAAAATGTCCTAAAGAGTCGTATAAGCGAAACAAATTTGAATTTAGTTGAAAACTGGATTTTTGAAAAAGTTTCCCGTTTTTCACTTTTGGTCGGTAAAAGTAACAAAAGTTCAAAAAAAGTGTATTAGTAATTCGAATTAATTTTTTTCCTTTTGCTCACATTCAACAACTAATGACCACACACATGCCCATATAAATTTAAAAAATTACAAAAAATAAATTGTCAAAAAGTTTTCAACTGAGCCTTTACCCAACAAATCTTTCATGGAGCTATTCAAATACATAATAATTGCCAAATGTACAAACATTGTTCACTTTTTTTATTTTTTTCCATCCTCCATATTTGTACTTTGTACAACGTACAACATGTACCATGTTTTTGTCACTTACAAAAGCAGAGAACAGAGAACACACAACACATAGTCGAGCAGACTTAAACACAAGAATGGATTTTTTCTTCAGATTTGAGAAGTTGAGACTTCAGGCGGAGGAAATTACATGATACATTTTCTACGTTGAAAAATAAGAGACACGAGAACTTGACGAAAAAAAGCTGTATGATTTTCATTATTGACGATTGACAGCTTAAAAGAACCTACATGATACATTATTAATATTGTTATTCATTGTCAATTAATTATACCGTGCGTACAGTAAAGAAAAAAGAACAAGAGTAAAAATGAAAAGTTAGCCTTTGGTTAAAAGGAGAACACAAAACGCAGAACACAGAACAGAGAGATAATAATCATATCGTATTTTGGTTATGAGATGAGTAGACAGAAATTTTTATAGAATATTAAGAAAGATTAACAGAGCGATTAGAAAAGAAAGATGTGAATTTTCAATTTCCACCTTTTTACTTTTTACATATTCGCATATTCCATATTAAAATTTAGACAAGAGATGAGAGATGAGAGACGAGACGAGACGAAATGAGACGAGATGAGATTGTAAAAGCCGACAAGTACCATGTATATTCTTCAATATTAAATATTAAACGCAAAATTTCCCCATTATGGATTTATTCATAATTATATTATAATTCAGCACGAATCACTTCCACTTTTTCAGCAAGAATATTAACCTTCGTAATTCGTAATTCGTAATTCCTAAATCCGTGTCCGTGTCCGTGTACAATGTAAAATGTATAACATACATGAATTTTATCCACACTCTTTTACTTTTAGGTACTATCGTAAAATGTAAAACGTAAAAATATTGTACATTGTGCACAAGGGATAAGAGATATTATTTTTTAAATTCAATATCAAATATCAAACACCAAACATGGCACATTTGTTATGCTCTCACTTTTTATCGTTCCGTTCGCCGTTCGCCGTATGTAGTTTTCACAAATTACAGCTTTCCGCGTACTTTTAAGTCTTATTTCTTGTGTACCATTTGAATATGAATTCCAACTTCCAACTCCAATCCCAATTTTCAATTTCTATTCAATTGATTCGTCCAATTTCAGCTTTAATACGGTTGTCAGTCTCAGTCGCTTCTTCTTTGTAACTTTTAACTTTAATTTTTAGCGATACGCGAGACTACAGACAACATGAAACTTTCCATGAAGAATTTAGATCGTGTTGTGCAGAAAAATTGTATCAATTTTGTTATGTCCACAGTCTAATTTAATAATGAGAAAGGAAATCGTAAGTAGCAAAATATCCGATCCGATTGACTTGCTTCTTGATTCGAGGAGTGAAAGTAAAGCATGCAAATTACTGATACATATTCAATAAAATAATAACCAATATCTCTGCTACGCACTGCATACTGCATGAAACTTGACTCACGAAGTACTAGAATTAGTAACAGTATTACTGACCATCACATTACACATTTCACATATGAAATACAAAACTCAGAGTACAAAGTACAAAGGAAAATATCGACTGCGAAAAAAATCAAGTTCACACGCTCCTACATCACATTCAAATTCTCAATTTCTCAATTGAAAATTGACAATGGATCGTGAAAAATATCATCATTTTACAAATACGAATACGAATATCATTATCATTATAACAATATCGACGGGTTTCCTTCTTCCTTCTGTATTCTAAAATTACACTCGTATCATTAGAAAAAGTATCGCATATCCCAAGAATGAAACTTCAGTTGTACCGACGACTTCTTTTAATTTAGATTTAGATGCAACAGCATGAGTCATGAATCATGAATAATGAATAAAATAGATAAATCAAGAATTAAAAGACATTATTTTGTCAGATTACTCGTGTCTCGTGTCTCTTGTCTTTTGTCTCGTGTCACTATATTCGCATCACATATTCAAAATTCAAATGATCATCATCTTATTAACCAGCGTAATCCTTTGTACTTTGTATACTTACACATTCTCATTTAGGTCGTCAAGAGCATTTTAGTCCATGTGAATGTGCAATGTACAAGCTCTAAGCTATATGTACAAATTACAAAGTGTAATAATATTTGTATTTGTAGTATGAAAATTCTTCCTATTTCCTGTGGTCGCTCAAATAAAATTTACACATGTGAATGAGTAAAGTTCCCTTTCTTTTTCTGTCGTTTCTCGTCTCCCTAGTTCTCAAATGTAAAATGTAAAATGTAAATCTCAACGTGTGTAGATATTAGTTATAAAAAAAGAAATTAAGCTTGTTTCGTCATTACCTGTTTACTGTAGAACATGCTGATTGCTGATGTAAAATTTTCCAACTCACACAGAAAACAGAAACGTAAATGTGCTCATATTCCACATTGATGTACAAAGTACAAAGACATTTTGAATTTAGAATGTAGAATGTAGACTGGACATAACATAGGCCATAAACATTACGTATTCGTATTTTTGAGCAAGTGAGCTGAATCCGTCCGGCATGTCTTCATCTACATTCTACATATGTAAATGAAATGTGTGGATTATTATGCAAACCTTTTCCGAAATCCCTCATGCAATTTTTATGGGAATATTAAGCGCTTCCTGTCTACTGTATGTGTATAATGTCTCATATCTAATGTTAAGCTCATTTGCTGTTTCTGTTTGCTTGTTATTTGCTTGTCTATTCCTTCTCGCTTTCTATTATGAAATCCACACATCACACACTTGATGCTGTAAAAAAGGTGTACAGATTTGCATTCACATGTGTAATGTGTAAATGACAATGCTACAGTGTAAAAAAAACTGGGCTGTGAGTTTTAAGTTATATAACTCTCAAATGGAGAGTCTTAACTCTCGAGTCTCAAGACGCGAGACGCGAGACTCGAGAGGGAGAAGGAGAACGAGAAACCGTCAGATTTATAGTAAAAGGTAAATTAAAGGTAATATTATTATTACACATGTACACAAAACACAAACGAGATGAGAAATTTTTGGTTGACCATATAAACTACATTATACATTACACATTACATTTGTGTCTATGGGAGAGTTTTTGTTTTTCCAAGAGTCTTATGTAGATTCACTAAAGGTTTTTTGTGTGCTTGAGTTGTGAGGGTGTAATGTTCAATAGATATTATTATGCATGTACAATGTACGTAATATATTCACAGCTACTTTTTGTAAGCTTCTTTTCCTATGTATTTCTTGATCCTTTTTATTCTGTAGTGCACTAAAAAAAGTTGGAGCTTGTTAACTTTTTAACTTTGTAATTACACGGACTGACATGTGAAGTGTTTTGACTCAAATTGTAAAGTTTTGAGTTTTGAGCGTAAAGTGGAGGAAAGTTCTCACATTCTTTTATTTATTCTAAAATACCTTTTATTATTACAAAATCTTGACTTTTGACTTTTTTGAGTTTTGAGAAACAACAACTGACAGAATCACAGAATCATAAAATTTTAGCAGCTTCTTCACCTTTATGTTTTCTTTATACTTCGTATTGCAAATGCTCTTTATTTCAAATTTCAAAACTTTTTATAATGAACGTTATGGGAAACGTCAAGAATGGGAAATCCATGTATCCATGTATCAC
>JABASP010001731.1:0-26091 GCA_019776565.1 Sminthurinus signatus | reverse complement strand
ATTTCAGGTTCCTCCGAGTCCTCTGGAGCCTACAATTTGTATTTAAAGACACAAAAAAAGTTGTTGCTATAGACTCCGCCTTGATTCCCACATATTCTTAAGTGTATATAATATGGGGAACGTGTAAACTTTAATTTGACTTTCATCTATTTTCAGCGAACACTTGTGGGTCATCAAGGAGGTAAAGGGATTAAATAAGAAACAATACATAAAATTGAAATTGTATTGATCGCTAATAATGTATAAATTATAGTTATTTATTGTTACTGTGAACTATAAATAATAGTTGTTTTATCATAATGATTACTAATAATAATTATAGATGTGTACTCGTGCCGTTTTTTTCCTTCGGGGGTGGTTCTACTTTCTACAAGTGCGGATATGAGTATTAAAATTTGGTCAGCTGAAAATGGTCAAAATCCCGTAACCTTAAGAGGCCATACTGGAAGTGTTACAGATACTTGTATTATTGAACGCGGTCGGAATATTATCTCAGTTTCAAAGTAAATACTTGAAAATGCTCAAAATTCATTTTCATAAAACGTTTTCTTCAATGAAGCTAATATTTTATTCTCAAAAATGTGTGCTGTTTTTACTGTTTCAAAGTTTTCATGTTTTAATAATTGATTATTGTAATCATTCTAGGGATGGAACTGCTAGACTCTGGGATTGTGGTAATATTTTACAACTTCTGTTTCATTTTATATTCTAAAATTTGCCAAAATCAATATTTACATGTGTATTACTGCATAATGTAATGAAAACACACAAAAATACCAAGTGTAATTGTTTTACAGGCATGTCTTCAACTTTGGCTACCTTGGTTAATTGTGAAAGTCAAATCAATTCTTGTTGCCTGTCATCTCCTTCGGTGGACATGGGACTTAATGTTCAAAATAATAGTACGAGTGTTTTTTTTTAAAAATCTATTTTTTATTTACGTATACATAGAATAATTACTTAACCTAACATACCCTACAATATATATGTATAATATAATCCAGGAAATATTTCAAGTACCTACAGCATAACCTAATTATGTGTATTGATGGGTTTTATAGATGAGCGAGAAATAGGAACATCTGGAAAATTACTGTTACTTGCTTGTGAAGACTCAAAAGTACGAGGAATTGGAGTGGGTAAGTAGAATGCATTTTTAACATCGTCTTTACATTTAGGATTTTCGGTACTTTTGTTAAAACAAACTCTACATTATACCATTATAATCAATCAATCAAATAATAATTATTATTTCTATAATTTTTTAATTCTATAGCTTCCCGATCAAGTGTATTTTCGGCTCCAGTTCCTTCTCCAGCTAATTCCATACAATTTTTAGGCAATAATTGTTTTGCTGTGGGATGTCAAGGGGGTGAAATTGCAACGTTTGATCTAAGGAAAATCGTACCATCTAAAATTATCAAGAGTGTAACACCAACACCGATACTTTCTTTAATGGCACATCCTAGATCTCCCTCATCTAAACCAAGTTCTGATGAAAGCTCACGTTTTGTGTGGGCTAGTAAAAGTGATGGGGTTTGTGTTCTCGTGAATCCTAGTTTAAATACAAGCAACAATAGTAATGGAAATGTACATAAGAGTTTAGTTCAACTTACAGGTTCTGACTTTCACCCAATTTATTCGATAAAACATGATAATAACTATATCTATACAGCATGCAGAGACAGCATAATCAGAAAGTATGCCATTACACATGTCAAACACGATATGATTTAATTTAAAAATGAGAATATTCAATTTATTGATAGTTGAAAATATCATTCTAATGTACAACATTATTCTTGAATTTATATTGTGTATAATATATTATCTACATTATAAAATATCAAAATTTCTATTCTATCTTTCATCTTTATGCATGTTCTAAAAAAATGTATACTTGGTTTAGAAAATCTATAGTTGTCTATCTCTCGGGTTTAATATCAAGTTTTGTATATAAAAATTAATTACTAAAAGAGATAAGGTATGATATTATGAGAACTTTAGGGTTTCAAGAGTATGGAACGTTTCCATATTATGTGTATCTTTTCTTTTCTAAAGTGTATGTGTATTATTTTTTTGCAATTAGAATAGTTCAACATTAATAAAAAAAAGTGATACTACAATAATAATACTTTCAAAATAAATGGAGAAAACTCTTTACTTACGATACGATTATATGTATCATCAAACATAAAACTAAAGTATAGCTTTGGATTTTGGATTACAAAAAATATTACGATTTATTTTACGATGTGCGAACATTAAGTTTTATATTTAATATTTAATATTAACTATTAACTAGTATAAGAAATAAGACAAGTAATATTACTATTAATTATTATTTATTACTAAAATATTTTAGGTTTTTCATTTAGATACCGTGTACAAGTACAGGTATATTTTGTATTTTGTTTCACATTAAGTAGCACAATCATTATAGGACGAACATAGATATGAATTAGGAATTAGTATTCTTGTATAAAATTACCACTGAAAAACTCGCAGTCTATCATAAGTAGAAAAATAAGTAAGAATTATTATTATTATTTACTATAATATTAGAAATACGTTGTAGAATTATTATAGAATTATTATTAATGATTATAATATGATAGTTTTAGGAGATTACAATTAAATCTCAGCATATTTAAAATTATCACAGGCGGAATCGAACATTGAAACGAATTATATTTACTCTTGTTTTGCTGACATCATTTCCTTGAGATTCTTAAAACTAATCAGATACCGACTAGCAACTTCATTCTCAACTGACTTGGAGTTGTTTGGAATTTCATTTTTATAGTGCGCTATCCCGTTCAGCAGAATCATAGCAACTTCGTTACCTAATGCAGTAATTTCTGTAACATGTTTCTTTGCATTACGGCTAATGATAAGTCGATTGAGTTTCTTTTTCATAACCCAAGTGAGTAAATATACCACAAAACCTAAGAAAAAAAAAACACAAAAAAATAAAACACAATAAGTAATTATTTTTATTTTATAAATAAATAATTTTATTTATTTCGAAGCTTTTATTTCTATTTTCTATATTATTATTATGTTAGTCATTACATTATAAAATTTATAAAGCCATAAAATATTAAATATTATATTATTATGAAAAGGATAAAATGATTACTTTGATAAGAATGTTCTCCAGGCATGACTTTTTCCTGTACAATGATGTACTGTTTACACATTTTGATGTAGTTATCAATCTCATCTAATGTCGGACTTCCGGTTGTCATTCTGCTCGAATTCAAATTGATCACAATTTCCATTGCTCTCATAACTAACCAGTGATTGGGATGTAAGAAACCATTGGATGGGACAGAACCATGAATCAATGTATTACAGAAAAGTAAAGAATCCTTAAAATCCCGTTGAACAATGGGTAATTTCTCTGATGATCGAGCTAGTGTCATCTTTTCAATCCTGTCCAACTCTGTAGATATTTTCACAATTTCTGGATAAAAGTCTGCAATAGAAATCTTTTTGGAACATTTATTACATTTCCAATCTTCATTACTTTCTTCTTGAGGATTTTCAGGTAGAAAGTAGCCAAGATTAAACTCCTCTGACTTTTGATCATCTCGTTTCCAAACAACCCCTTCTTCAACTTTCCGACAAGAATTACAAGCAATAGCTGAAGAATAAGTTTTGAGCTCAGTAGGATCAAGACATCTGGAACATTTACAAAGAAATACCATTGTTGCAGAAATAAAATTCCTTCTTTCAATAGTTCCTTGACGCATTTCTTTGTAATATGGAAAACGACAAATTGTCAACTCATCCCCAGCCTTAATCGGAGCAATAGTACGAAGTCGAAGCTTGAATTCTGGAGCATTTCCAATTTTCCATGAAATATTAGGGGAACAAGAGTGTCGAATATTTTGAATAGCAGTTTTAAAGATGAAACTTCCACTTCTTATTCCATAAGACATTCTAAAATTACCACAATAAAATTTGAATATGATAATAATCTTTTTTGTTATACCATATTATGTTTTTTTTGTTATATATTATGTATCGTGTGCATATAAATGATTTTTTATATATTGTATTATTATCTTACTCAGACAAATTAGAAGTAGTGCTGTAGAATCCTTTTGACAAAAGTAGACGATTCATTTTAGAACAATCTTTCACAGCCTCAGCAAATCCAGCTTCTCCTAACTGAGATAATAATTTTTTTCTCAAGGTTTTACCCAAACAAAGAGGATCACATTCAGTTCCTGTTGTACTTTGATTTTGAAGACCAAGATCCAAAAAGGTGTTCCAAAGCTCAGGTTTATCTCTTTTGATTAACATGACTCGTACCATCATGAGAATTTGACTTAGGTTTTTAGAAAGATGGGTATTGGGTACATATTTAATGCCATGAGACTGAAAATAACTGCACTCAAATTCTTTATGAATATTCATCTGTAAAAATAGGACAAAATAATAGAAAACATGTTTTATGTTTTATTGATAAGTATACTTTGATTTTTTATTTGTAATTCATAATGTTTTATTTCAAACAATAAAAAGTCAAATTGAGTCATTATATTATTTGTTGTCTAATCATTAATCATGTATATGTGAAAATATCAATGTATTTCGGATAAAATTTATAATTATAGAACTTACTTTGGAACATTTTTCATCACAAGTTGGCCACCCACAATCCACACATTCCACAAGTTTTCCACTCTTCTCATTATAATGACCACAAGTTATACATAATTGTTGAACCTTGCTAGATGAGTCATATTGTGGAATATGAAATAAGGGCGATTCTTCACGGATAATTGTACCCACTTTGTTGACATCACGAACAGCCTTGACATATTTGACCCCTTCATTATCTTCCTCTGAAATGATAAATGAACGGCATGAGGCTCGGTGCTCCTTCCAGTTCCCTTTCTGTATTATTGAAAATCAAAGAAAAAAGTACTTTTATATTACGCAAATGAATTTTCAAAGTAGATGTGGAAATCAATAAATCCGTGAGTAATCCGTGATTTGTGAGTAATAACCATTTTTATCCCGTTACGTTATTTTTAATTTTTATAGTAATTTTAGTATACCTGACAGACAACAGAACAGTAAGCCACACTAGAACAACCAGAACATGTTGAAACAGTCTCCTTTTCACAAACTAAGCAATTCTAAAAATATACGATAAAAAAAAGAACATGTGGGAATTATATTGCAACAAATAAAATACCATTTACTTTTATTTCATTTTCCAATCAGAAAAAATCAATAATGAAAAGGCTATAATAAGACTACACAATAAAATAGTCACTGTGATATAAATAGTTTTACTGATAAGACTTACCATGATTCAAATAGTAAAAGTACTAAAAGCTTTTGATATCTTCAAATCCAAATCTGACAAGGGGAGAAGTTGAGATTTCTAATATGAAATTAATATCTTATTTTTTACAAAATAAAAAAGTTCGGACACAAATCACAAGTAAAGTTTTCACGGTAAAAAATCCTACAATTCTGAATTCTGAAAAAAAGTCTTTGAATGTTCTGAAATCTACTTTTAGGCGTCTTTCTATTCAACATAAAAGATAAAGAGTGAAAAGTATGAGAAACAAAAAAGTACCTTTGTTCTTCGTTATATCACCTGAATACCTGATTGTTTGTGACTTTGTTCAGTGTTGAAAGGCGCTGGATAAAACAAAGAACTGACTACTTTTAATGCTATCACACACACTGCTATATCTATAATCTATAAGTTCACGAAATCATAATATTATATTATTATACACTTGTTATATACATATATGTATTTGCATGGGACACTGGAAAAATGCACTGGAATGTATAGGGTATAGAGCCTTAAATTTTACAAAATAAGAGAGAGAGAGAGAGAGCATTATACAAATTATAATAAGGTACATTTTTGAATATTATCATTATCAGGTACACATGTAAATATTATATTATTCTAATTATTACTGTTTACTCTGACAAAGAGACAGGTTTCAGTTTTTAGTGGCTATAGCCTATAATATATACATGTATAACTCACACAAAGAGAAGACAAAAACGACAACAAAGGAAAATAAATAACCCAAACATTAGAATATAATATTATGAATTAGGAGACTTATAAAGACCGGAGCACTAAATACTGCATATTTACTGATTTTTAGTTACGTGTCAACATAACATATAGATTATCGATGTAAAATGTAACAAAAACTTTAGACTCAACTTGAGACATGATACAGTAAAAAATTCTAAAGTCACTGGACGTACATATGCCTACATACTAAACGAGTGTGTAGTGTTTAGTACTTGTATGTTGTGTACTTTCTCTCCCTCGATATATATTATAACGACTTTTGCCGTGAAACTCGTAGACAGATTGTATAGATACTTTGAATATGTTTTGGATGGATTTTGGTTTTCATGAAGGGTTTTAATGTTAATATGAATATAAAATGAGGAGTTGTAAAAAATGACTATAGTTTTGAAGATAATACAAAATACAACTTTTATTTTACTGGTGATTCATTTTCCATTTCCTATTCTCTCTGCTGTCTTTTAACTTTTAACTGCACAGAAGCCAGCGTATTTTTTGTTTTATAATTATTATTTCTTTCTACTTTCTACACTTTTGTACATTGTACATACATGGCAGTTGGCAGTGCATGTAACACGGATTTAATTTTATGCTTCATGCTTCATCATCATTCATCATCTGTATACACCGAACTAAAATAACTATAAAATAGATTTGAAGTTTTTGTAAAAAAACAAATGTTTTGAACTTTGCAAATTTGGTTTCGTTAGAAATTATGAAGAAAATCCTTGTTTTATGAAAACTTTTCATTTTATAGGGCCATAGGGCGAAGGAAATGGCAATAATTATATATTATATGTGAGAAATGAGAAATGAGGAGTGAACCGTGAACTCCACGTTTTTTCACCTTTCACCACGTAATTAATTGCTGATCCTTGAGACTTGAGTCACCTTAATTAAAAATGAATACTCTACAAACAACCCTGAAGAGCACACCACAATTCCGCAGTAAACCTCCAGATTATTTCATTGCTTCAGGAAAGAGATCGGATACAGATGGAAATGGAAACCTCACCGACTCGACAGCATCTCGAAACAAGTGGGGTAAAAACAGATCAGATACAAATGCAAGTATACTCCACACTCTCGATGACCCCAAAGACCGACTACAAGCCTATCGCAAAAGTTTTACTCACCGGAAAAGTGATCAACATCAATATCCAAGGGATAAACATGGACATGAAGCATATTCAGAAGAGCATTTAGGTTTATCCCATCATCATCATCATCATTCTCACCATTCTCACCACAGCCATCACAGTGGACACCATTTTCATCACGATGTTGGAGGCGAAGGAGGTGAGCTAAAAATAAAAATAACAATATAAACTATAACATAAAAAGCTATTGAAAATCTTTGACTGCCTTAAAAAAACTGACCTGTCTCATGTTTTCCCCACAGTTGAAGAATACTTAAGTTCCCACCAACGTCATCGTCACCATCAACATCATCATCATCATCATACACATTCTTCAAATCTTGATTCCCAAACTTCAAGTCATCACAATCACCATCATCATCATCACCACAATCATCATGGAAGTGCAACTTCATCCGAGAGTCATCATCATCACAATAATCACCACCATCATCAACACCGTCCACAATCCCCAGGAGAAACAGAGGTAGAGAATAGAGAAGCTTCATCTTGATGTTTGATGATTTTTGATGATTTTTGATGATTTATTATTATTATTAATTATTATTATTGTTCATTTCCTATTTTCTATAAAAAGACGGATCAAAGTAAATCCCGAGACCCCGAGGTAAAAGATCCTCAAGCCTCCGGAGATGGGCGAATGGACCCTCAAAGCAATTTTTCAAAACTTCCCTATACAAAAACCATCCAGCAGTTTCAAAACTACATGTCACATATGGGAGTGGAGAGGGAGGATGGAAATGTTCAAGGGAGATTATCCATGGATGGCACTAAAATCACAGATGCCATTTTTTTGACAAAAAGACTCGTTTCTGTCTATGGTAAAAAAATAAAAAAGAATAAACAAGTCAAAAGTCATATTTTAACAAAAAAAGATAAATAATAATAATAATTATTTTTTAAAAAAATGAAACGCATAGGAGAAAGAATGTTGACCTCATTGAAGTCCGTGTGTCAAAAATTGGAGATTTTGGCGGTTCTTCCTCAAATCATGAGTCGATTAGCTATCGGGGACGATGAGCTGGAAGATATCCTTGGGCCCGAATGTACAGATGCCATTTTACAACTCCTGTACATACAAATGGTGAGATTTTAAAGAAGGTTAAATGATTAATATTAAATATGATGAGTTTCTTTTTTATTGTTGTTTTTAAATGTTAAATTTTAATGATACCTTTTTTTTACTTTTTATGGTTTTGGTTTTAAAAGGCTTGGCTTGAATATCGTTGTCCTCAACCAGACTCAAATCCACTCCAAGGAAAAACTCTTCATGAGATTAAGCGGCGTCTTCAAAAAGGAGTGAGAGCTAAAATGACCAAGTTAAAATTTCCAAATGCTCTCAGTGTTGAGAGGATGTCGGTTGGGAAGAGTCGTGAGGGGACTGCCAATACTCGGTTTAGTAAAAGTCGATCAAGGGCTGGAACTCGGACTCGTACTAGTACTCGGGCTCGCACTGGTACTGGAACAAGTGACATGCGTTCCCTTCCAGACTCCTCCATCTATGACATTCAGGACAAAATCCAGTCACTCAATTCAAATTTAGATGTAAAAAAATCCCAATCTTTTCTACCTCCTCAATTTGATGCTGATAATAATGATAATGATGTTGATTATGAAGAAGAAGGAGAGGATTTTTTAGATCCAATTTCACCTCCAAAATCTACTCATCAAGGTTCTCTTCGAGGTTCAGGAGCAGCTAAGCGTTCCAGTGGAGGTCATAATGATAGAATTCAAAGTAAAAGTAAAAGTAAACGTGCCAGTTCAGCATATTCAAGACACTCGAAAAGTCAAGTTCATGGTCATTCCCACTGTAAAAAAGATCCCATCCCACTCACCCATCAAGAGAGGGAACATTTCAAACAGTTCATAGATGGCGAGGCTGAGCGGACTGAGCAGCGGACCAACGCCAAAATGAAGAAACTAATGAATCAAGCTCTCATCCCTCTGGAACCAACTGCTGCTGAAACCGTCTTCCATGACATCTTTTATGACACCGTCGTCAGGAATCATCCCGTCCTTAAAACACAAAAGAAGCCAAGAGCAGAAAGATACCTGGAAAAATATAGGAAACTCCGAAAGAGGAAGAAGCATAAGCCGGACTGTCGAAAATGTAATAAAAATCCCAGTCGCTGCCTCCTCCCAACAACAGACCCAACCGCAAAATACCGGGAAAGAATCCAAAAGAAGAAGAAACAAAAAGAACTGGAACGAGAAAGGAAATCCTTAAAAGACTCGCATGGAAATCAAGATCAAAATCCACAGGATCAAAGTGACCTCACGGCTGCACAAAAGAGAGAACTTTGTCGTGCAAAATTTGATATCCCGCCCAATCTCAAAATCCCAGCGGCGGATGATCCATTGGCTTTGGAAAATTGGAATTCCAACTGGAATCCACTGGACATGTTCCTCACAGACACGGAATGGGAGGAGGAGGATGAAGAGGAAAATATTCAAGGATATTTGAACTGTCTCAAAGCAATTGACGCCTCGGAAGAAATAAAAACAGGAACAGAAGGTCAATCAAAAGGTCACAAGCCATCCGTCAAAGGTCAGAGTCAGGAAATCCCTAGAGTAGATGGCGTGGAGGTAGACAAAGAAAATGAAAAGGTCAAAGATACTTCTGATCCAAGTTCTCTCAGGTCCTCAAAAGGGGAAAATGACCTGACGGCAGATCTCATGAACCAGCGACGGCGCACCATGGAATCAGAAATAGCATCCGGAACCTCTGACAGTCGACGTCAGACAGTTCTCACCGTCTCCAGTCGAGCTGGCTCCACCTTTGTTGACAGTGGAGGAGATGGCCCTAATAATGAGACTGATGAAAACCATGACAATGACCACGGCAATGACCCTGACCTTGACCCTAACTTCGAAGTCAATTTGGATCCAAACACGGAAGCTCATACACAAATGCTCGAACTAGAATTTGACGATGAAGGTGAGCTCATTCCACTCACAGGGATTCCACGAAAAAAATATGTAGCCATTTCAAAACTCCTGGCGGATCCTAAAAAATCCAGATTTCTAAGAAAACTCATTGGAGTCAAAAATCAGGGTACACAAAAGAATTTTGAGGAGGAGAAAAAAACTTCAATTGATTCCACTGGAAAAAATCAAAACCAAAATCAAAGCCAGGATTTAGATACAGAAAAGAAAAATTCTATAAATGTCCATACTAGTGAAAAACCAGCACCACCAGGTGGAACTGGCAGTCGTAGAAAAAGAGCAATTCAGAAAAAACGACTTTACTTGATAAAGCGGGCTCTGGAGGGGAATTATGGAAAACATGTGAGAAAGGCTCTCCGAGAGAAAAATGTCCATGAACTCCTTTTCCTCATCCAATTAGATCGGAATCAAAGGGAAGAACGTGGATTCGGCTCGGATGAAGAGGAAGAAACAAGTCGAAAATCTGAACCCCGTGACACTGGAATTGGAACTGGAATTGAAGCTGGTACTTCAACCGAGCGGCGGGAACGTCGAAAAAAGCGCCATTTCAAAAAGAAATTTAATACTTCATCCCTCACTGAATTTGACAAAACTAATAATAATAATAATAATCAGCTAATTCATAGTATGGGAATGGGTGAATTACGTCGAGAGTGGCGAGAAAGATGGTATGGGCCAAAATATCGACCAGGTCAAGGTCACCTCGACCAATCTCAATATCCATATGATGATGACGATGACTATGAAGACATTAATCAGGACATGGATGACCCCAATAGTAATACAGAAAGTAATAATAATAATAATAAAAAGAAGAGACATCGAGGATGGCGTCTCGTTAGGGACGCGGGTAGTCGACTCTGCCTCATCAAACATTGGCGTGATTCTCAAACGGGACAGTGGAAAAGTAGGAAAATCCGCTTGAATAAAGATAATAAACCAGAATCACTGGAGGAGAAAAAACATCGTCTACTAAAAAAGATGGAGAGGAGACTGGGGCGGGAAAAAAGAATACAGGAACTTCAACATGTTTTTGGTACAAAAATCCCACGCGTGGCATATGAAAGATATGACAGGGAACAGCAGAAAAAGGATAATAATAATAATAATAATAATGAGTACAGTGAGGACGATCAAGGTCAAGGTCAGAGGTCAAGTCAGGACAAAGACAAAGATGGTCAAAATATACAACAACTCAAGGCTAGATTTCTCTGTACACCCAGTCAGAAGCAAGATGATGAGGAGGATGAAGAATGTTTTAAACCAGTAAGAAAATATCAACTCGAATAATTTCTGAAAATTTTACATTTTACATTAATTTTTAAAAATGTATTTTGTATTTTAAACTTTTTTTCTCTAGAAATTTCGGGTGAGCAGTGACGAGTCCAATTCTTCATCAGAGGAAGAAGAAAATTTCCGAGTAATTGTAACAGATCCATATCCATTTAATAATTCAATGTCCATGAAAAATCGAATGAATACAGCTAGTTCAAATAACAGACCAACTTCCGGACTTGCTGATACCATTGGAATTCCTGAACATGTATTATTTTTGATTTCTATTTTGCCTGTAGTCTATAATATTTTAACGTTTTTGAAGCAAATCTTTTTTTTTCTTGGATGAACTCCTTGCAACAAGTTTTACTAATTATTTTTTATTTTTAGTCGGAAAGTTACAAATTGGGTTCAATCAGGATGCTGACATCAAATTATAATATTGGTCGAATGGTTTCAATGGAAATGCCTTGGATCGGTCCAGAACTCTTCGGCATCTCTGCGGATCAATATCATAGTGAACAGTTAAAAGCAGCATATCGAGAAGTCCTCAGAGTTATTTGTCTCAACGACAGAGCTCTCAAGTGGATTTCACAAGAGATGAAACCGGAAGTGACTCAGGTAAAACTTAAAAAAAGGTCAAAGTTTCTATACTGTGGCAAAAGAGAAATTAAACTGAAATCTAAGACCACTAACTACTTTTGCTTTTAGGCGGTAAAAATTTTCTATGCTCAAATTCAAATTCTTCAAGGACTCATGTATGCTCGACTCTTGATGAGTCCGCAGGTAAATTACTGTAATAATTGTTAATTGTACTTCATTTTATCTAAAAGATGCAAAATAATTTCATCAACAATGAAAATAGAAAATTTGATTTATTATTTCTTTTTATTGTACTTTTGATAGGAAGAAATTACAAGAATTCAATATTTGAAGCAAACTTGGATTAGAGAACAGAGATTACTTCGTCTATTGAAAACATTGGAGGTAACATAAATTTTAAATTGTAATGTATTTTTTATTACCAAATTTTTCAAAATAATTAAAATGATGATACTGATAACTGATAATAAAAAACAGGGTGAGTTGGTCAAACTGGAGAAGGAAAGAGAAGAAATGATGCAGACACTGAACGAGTCTATTAATAATTACATTGGTCAAATTGACCATGCTTATCTTCAGTGTCATCAGGATATTGTCAAAACTATGTACGTGAAAACCTTTGAAAAAACATATTCTTTAAATAACAAAAGTATTATTTTTTTAAGTGTTTTTACCAACAAACAAAATCATGTGATTAAAGTGCAGAGTACACAAAAATGGAGTTGGTCACTACAAAATCCGCGGATCATGCTCTTCAAGAACTTCATGGTACCCTTCAAAAATGTATCACGGTTGCAAGTATCATGAGAGCAAAGTATGCTGAAGCTGAGGACAAACTGCAGAAGCAAAAGTAAAAAGAAAATAATAATAATAAAGTTATTTTTCTTGTACCTATTCGAATTTTGTTCCTTTTCCGCCTATTTTATTTTTTAAAAATACTTGCCATTTTTCTTTTTTCCTGTAGATTCAAATTGTTAGCAGACTTGGAAGCACTCGTCATTCAATATGATACAGAAATGTTTGCTCGTCAAGAAACTTATGATAATTTACTCCAGGATGAAGAAACAAATAAGGAGGAGCTAAATCGACTGGATAATGAACTCCGGAAAATTGAATATCGTTATAATAAGATGCAAGAAGAACGTCAAGCAAAAGAACAATCAACGGTATAATTTTTTATTGTTTTACCTTTTATTATTGTAGTAAAATTAATTTTCGAAACTTGAAAACTTTTTCTTCTATTGTTAATTTTCTATTGTCTATTTCTAAATATTATTTTTGCAGAGGCGCAAGAAAAAGGGGAAATCAAAGGGGAAGAAGGGTAAAAAAGGTAAAAAGATACGTTCGAAAAAAGGAAAAAAAGGAGGTTCCAAAAAAGGTGGTAAAAAAAGTGGTAAAAAAGGTGGTAAAAAAGGTGGTAAAAAGGGGAAGGGTAAAAAAGGTGGAGCATCATCAACAAGTGGAGAAGAGGGCACGTCGGAATATGAAGATGCCTCTGAATTTGAAGATGAGGGTGAAACTTCCGGAACAGAAGGGACCACTTCTAAACAAATGAGGAGTAAAAAACCCAATAGTGGAAAAAATAGGTCAAAATCCAAATCCAAATCCAGGTCAACATCAAAATCTAAAACAAAATCCAAATCAAAATCCAAGTCAAAATCTCCAGGGAGCCAAAAAGACAAAAAGAAGAGAGACAGCCGAAATCTCTCAGTTGACCTTGGTTCAGATGCTGAGACCAAGTTGAAGAAAAAGAAGGAAAAATCTAAAGAAGGGGCAAGAGGAAGTACGAGTGCTGCCGCGGCCAAGGCTTACAATGAAGAGCATGAAGAAATGGATCCGGATGAAGAAGACCAAGGAGGAGAAGATCAACAATCTGGAGAACCACAAAAATCTAGAGCAAATGTCAAAGGGGCACCGAAATCAAAAGCCAAATCCAAATCCAAAGAAAAGACCAAATCAACATCAAAAACAAAGTTAAAATCCAAACTCAAATCAAATAAATCCACAAAATCAATCAAACCGACAGAAGAGGCCTCCCCGGAAATGAAAGGAAGAAAAATGACAGGAAAGGGGAAAAAAGTTGGAGGAAAGCGGAGTAAAAGTAGAGAAAGTCAGAATCAAATTCAAAATCAAAATCAAAACCAGAATCAAAGTCCAAAGAGTAAAGTAGTGAGTGGGAAAACATCACCAAAAACTTCAAAGTCAAAATCAATGACGAATAACGATGAGGATTTTGAGGACCCGGATAATGAACAAAAAGACAAAGATAATGATGATCAACCGGATGGTACAAAATTGGACAAAGTAGAGGTCGAATCCGGAACTGCACCATCGAGTAAAGCGGAAGGAGATACAACACAAGAGGACTCAGGAAAAAGAGCAACAACCAAAGAAAAAGGTGACAAGAAAAAGAAGAAAAAATCAAAGTCCAAGGGGAAAGGGAAAAAGAAGAAAAGGTCAAAGACAAAGAAAAAATCAAAAGAGAAAAAGAAATAAAATTGTGATACTTTTTTTGTTATCTAAAAAATTGTTTTGTTTTTTTTTTAATTTTTTTTTATTTACTTTTTATTTATTTACAATGAAGCTTCATTTAAAAATTTCCTCAAAATGGAAATTTAATAATCAGCATGAATTTGTTTTTTTCTCATTCTTGTCATTTTTAATCAAAAATCACCTATTACAAATTAAAAATTAGCTAACAGCATTTTTTTTTTAATGAAATGCATGTTCTTGTCAATTTCATACAAAATATTTTTATTATTTTTTTATCTATAATAAAATTCCTTAACTTATAAAATATGAATCAAGAAAAAATACAGTGAGAGGTTATGAAAAATTCAAAAAATGAAAATGAAATGCCATTGAAAAATCTCCATTTAACAATTTTAATCTTGTTCATGTAAAATCCAATAGATGAGATTATAATACTCATCTTTTGGTGTGATTGTCCATAAATTAACCTCAAAAATATCACCGGCACTCTTCAACTTAGTTTTGAGGACGTACAACTTGTAGAATTTCCGCCCACCCGCATTGTCCACGTCCAGTCCGATACAAATTTCCTCCCGCCGATTCATTTCCAACTGAAATCGACTGGCAACCGCATCGTTTTGTCCAAAAAAAATCCGCCGACTTTGACTCACCATCAACGCGGAATTTCTATTCTTGATTATCTAAAACCAAAGTAAAAATCAAACTTATTATCCATAAATGAATGAAGCATAACTTTTAACGTTAAATGTTAAATGATAAAAAAGAGAAGCAAGATAATTATTAAAATCCTCCACAGAAACTTAAAAATCTTGTTTTCCTTACAAAAGTCTCGGCATAATCACTGGCGGGTACAAATCTCCAGAGATCCAGTGGAGTTGTTGCATTCTTCTCCCCAGTTTCATTGTCCATCTCAAAGTCGGAATTGGGATTATTAAAATCCGGTTTAGTATTATTTGGGAGTTTGATTGTGGCAATGTGATTTTCCAGTCCGTGCTCCTTCACATTCGTCTTTCGGAAGAGGTAGCCTTTGTTATGAGTATTTTGTAGAGTCACATTCTTTGTGAAGACGAGTTGGACCACTTGTGGTAGTTTTTCAAACAGAGTATTATTACAGTTGTGACGGATGGAGGAGGCCAGACTGAAAATCTCCCCTGGGAATCAATTACAGTTTTATGAGATAATCAGAAATTGTTCTGTTTCAAATCCTACACACGTCAGTTCAAAGTTCAAATGTGAAGGATATTATTATTATCCTTTTTCAACTTCTTGACGGTGGTAGAATTCACATGGTAAAATAGTACAAGGGTAAAAAGTATAATGCATTTATATTTTATATGTAAATTTATTCATACCTCCATCGTAAAAATGACCATAGTCCTGCATCTGCTGAAGCAAAGTTTCATAGCCACTACATTTATTCGTTTTCCCGATGAAACGGATCAGAGTGAGGATATTCTCCCGCTTCCCACTGTACGAGTCAATGATAATCCGGTTGAGGAGGGCTGTGGTTTTGTTGTGATTCTTGATGATTGTCTAGAAAGTCAAGAGTCAAGAGTCAAGAGTCAACATTCAAAATATAGGAAGGAAAATTAAAAATTCACAACAAAAAAAGATTTGAAAAATCATGTGCAAAAAGAAAAAATCTTTATCTTCATTCAGTATGAATGAGTAAAAAAGAATTACAATTTACCTGCCAAATTTTGAGCAGGCCAATCTCATTTCGCGAATTAACATACTCCCGACATTTTGCAATCAGCTCGTTGATGATGGCACTTTCCTCCATTCTATTCAACTGGAATTTTACAAAACATATTAGAAATTGGAAAAATTAAAGATATTTAAGGTTTTTACATTTGCCAGAACAATAAATGGAAAGTTCTTCAATTCAATATTCAATTCAAAAGAATAGGAAAAGTCGTCTGAACGGCAAAAATTAAAATACTTTTTTAAATCATATTAAATACTCAAAAATATTTAAAGAATTACAATGTGAGTGATGGATTCCACAAGGGCGACGAAATCTCCAAATTTATTACTCAGATTTGATATCAAATTCTCAAGCCGACTCATCCTGTAATTAATTTTAATTGAGAACAGAGGACAATCAATTTTTGTACATAACTTTCATTTACTAACTTTAAAGGTTTTCAAATTTAAACCTTTAATAATTATTATTCTTTTTTCCTTTTCACTACACAAAAAACTGGAATCTGAGCCTGAAATCTGAAAAGATAGATAAAGACAAAGAAACAAAATTTGGAAAAATTACTTTTCACCAGAGATACAATGAAATCCGAGGAGGATCAAAACTAGGGAAAATTTCACAGTATTTGCCATTTCTTTGATTTGATCTATACACTTTGAACTTTGATGCAAAGCGGAAAATAAGAGTTGATGACTACATGTAAAACTACAGGTTGTTTAAAAATGAAAGAAAAAGTACTAAAAAAAAGTCAAAATAAATTCAATGTAAATACTAAATACTCTCGACAGTTTAAATTTTGAATTTTAAGTTTTGAATAGAGACGTCACTCCTTTCTGTGTCACAGAGAAGGGCAAAATAAGACTGGAGACTGGAGGGAAAATAGGGAGCAAGTAAAAAGAATGTCCAATTTTCTTTCTTCTAGTGTTCAAATTGGTTCACATACATGAACACAGTTTTTAATTTCATTTACTAAAAGTGGAAGAATGAAGAATCTAGAATCAAGAATCCCCATCCTGAAATGAACTCATCAACAGACGGAGTTTTAATTGTGCAAGTAATTTTACTTGCCTCCTGTCACACATCACACATCACACATCAAAAAGTGTCAAAAGCCATACGATTAAATGAAAAGTGGATCTTGGTAATTGATGCCAATTGAATTGAGTTAATTTTGATGTTTGTGCCTAGGAGTTTTCACACCCCTTTTAAAAGTTTACAGTCATCTATAATCTGATCTACAAAATGTATGTAGATCAGACATGAGGATTCAAGCTCAAGCTTTTTTTTACTTTTTACATGCTCCTTCTTTTCCCTTGTGGATCAAATATTGTACATAGATTTAGAACCTAGAGTATAAGCTGAATACTGTAGAGTGCACAGTAGGTCGACCCGTGATATCCCAACGTAAAATCTAAAATTCCCAAGTTTTTACAATTTGTATGTGTTAAACACTGTAAAATAAGATTTTCTGCCAAGTTTGGAGTCGATCTGACTAGTTTCATTTTGGGACTTTGAAAAATAATCCAATTTTTTGTTCAATTTACATACACATACTTTCTAATTATACCGACACAACGTACTCAAGATCTACAAATCCTGTTCGTCTTGTGTAGTTGGGACTTTTCTTAAAGTGGCGTTGAAATTGAACAAAAACTTTAACTTTTTTTTTTACAAAGTCCCTTCAAATTTGGTTATTTTGACCTTGTCAAATGTCCTCTTAATGAAGTCAAATCGACTCGAAACTTGACAGAAAATCCTATTTTACTGTACCCAACGCATAAAAATTGTAAAAACTTTGGAATTTTACGTTTTGGACACCACGGGTCAGTCTGCTGTGCACAGTACAGGAAAACAGTAAACAGTAGAAGGAAAAAAACATTCTCAGTGTCAAAGGGAAAAATGATGGCAGAGGATATCTGTAAAACATCTGTAGATTGGATTCCTCACGGAAGAGTCTTAATTTAAATGCATGGACTCTAAACTCTAATTAAATCTTTCCGGTACTTTATTATCTTGTGTGCTGTGTCCTGATGATCATGATGAGAGTGTGCTACAATTACCAGCCATCACTTTGAAGCGGCGCTCCCAAAGAATATGAACCTTGTTGTCTCAAACTATTTTAAAATTTACAATGTGTGAGAAAAGTTGGTCGTTCATTAATTTGATTAACTATGAACCGTCAGAGTCCAGAGTCGAGGCTGCTGGTTAAAAGCTGAGCCTGAGCTTTGTGAGTTGATTGTAGATAATGAATGTGCGTTGTACGAACGAACTACAAACTACAAACAGGCAAAGGGGACAAAACTCGGTGAGACCATGATGATGCTTGATTCATTTTGACAACAAAGAGTATGATTATGATTATAATTACGGTGTATTGAGTCAGCCGTGTTTCTCATCTCTCAGTCCATCAGTTTTTTTAAATGAATACATATTCCACATTCAACATTCATAATCGGTTCCAACGGTCTTTAGTACTTAGTAAAAAAGGTGTCCATGAAAAGTATGTCCATAATTTACTTTGGTGAAAACTTTAGAGATTTCAACAAGAAAAGAAAGAGCATGAACTAAAGAAAAACCATAAACCACACACTTTGAAAAAGGTGGATTGGATCATGTGGATACTTTTGAGGAGGAGCCTGAAAGTTCAACATGAAAGTATAAAGTAAGCGTTCATTTTGGAAATTCAAATTGGATTGACTGAACCACAACACAGGGAACAAGTTGGAAGTTGGCCGAGTGAATGAGCGAGTGAATGAGCGATTGTCACTGTGGTTGTTCGGGTCGGTGAGTTTGACTATTGATACTGAATGAATAGAAATAAATGCAGTATCAACTACACGGAAATCTCAGGACAGGCCACCCAAATGCTATACTAGAACAATCGCCATTGAATTTTGTCCCTGTGTCTTGGAGTTTGAGCCAACTCAATTCAAGTGTCTTTTTTTGCTCGTTCAACATCATCAGTGAGTCTTTGTCAGTTGAACAGCATAATTTCAGTCACAAGTCACATCTTGAAAAATCAAAGTATCAAAATATTTTCCTTCGTTTCCAATTTCCAGTTTCCAGCTCTCCTCAGATTGACCATGAAAGTTTTCCAGCAAATCCTCATCTTGATTGCTGTTGGTTTGACCTGTTTAGCAGGCATGACGACGGTACTTTGAAAATTAGAAACCATTTTGAATATTAATTATTTTCCTCTCAATTTTTCAATAGCAGATTCGGGTGAGACTCGTCCGAGGGTTTTGAAAAGATGTAAATTTTCAATACATGATTTTGACTTTTATTTTGTCGTCAGGTGGAAGCTGCTCCCGGTTCGTCCATTTACATTTGACAAAAATAAAAGAATAAAAGAGTGTCCGCAAGATCATGTTTATGATTATGAATTATGATGAATTGTGATGATGTGATCATGAAATTGGTCCTAAAATGAAGGGATTTGTAACTTTTTCTCTTTTGTATTGCTGTAGCTGGTGCTGGGGCTGGAGCCGGTTCGGGGGCTTCAACAAAGTGTGCTACTTGTTGGGGTAAATAAATAAATAAGTAAATCCAGGCCATGACTCTCAACTCTCAACTTCCTCACCGATTAAAGACAAATGGGAGGGAATGAACGCAACTTTCAAGCCGACTCTGACCGCCTTTCCTCAAAATTCTGCTTCTTGGAGCCAATACACAAAACCCAAAAACCATGTTATCAACTCGACAAACTCTGATCACTTGATGAAACTCAACGAATTTGTAAATAAAATTTTGGTTGACAATTTATTACAAAAGGTGTAGACGTCAGTTTTTCTGGGGCGCCATTTATTTGATTTAGAATTTAAGTTATTGAAATCTCGATACACAATCGTCATTTGCATTTTACAATTATTTTCTTTACAAATTTTACAATTTTCTTTACAAATTTTACAATTTTCTTTACAAATTTTACAATTTTCTTTACAAATTTTACAATTTTCTTTACAAATTTTACAATTTTCTTTACAAATGTTCTTGAGACAATTTTATGGCGTCGGAAAATTATTAAGCCGCTGCACAAGAAACAAGTACGTGACAATTAGACTTGCAGCCTAAAAAGTAAATAAAACACATCAATGGCAAACACCATTTTCATAAAATTGCATTCCAATTTCATACAATTGCATTCCTGTTTTTTTTATTTCATGTATTTTATTGTATTCATGTATTCATGTAATTTTCAAGCAAAAAAATCTTCAAGGTCGTTTTGGGTGTAGGAAAAATCTGAAAAAATTCACACAGTCTCTTGAGCTCTCTTAAACTCCAGAAAAAAATGAGGTGGTTTTGGATCCTCCCACAAAACCCCAATGTTCAGAGAATTTGGGAGAATTTTAAAACATTTATTTAAAAGGTTATGAAAATGGTACTTGTGGGAGGAGCCAGAACCTCCCAATTTTTTTCTCGACTCTAAGAGAGCACCAGATAATAATAATATACTCTTTATCTGGTAAGAGAGCTCAATAGGCTGTGTGATTTTTTTCAGATTTTTCCTACACCCAAAACGACCGTGGTGATTTTTTTCAGAGCAAACAGAGCGAAAAATTTCCAGTTTGATTGCCGCTTTACAATGAACAATGTGCATAGTTCATAGTTCATTTTCTTGTTATGTAAATGTGTCTATATGAGTCAGAAAAAGTAGAAGTGGCCAGATTGGTGTAAACTGTTTTGCTGAGATATTTGACTCGCAAGTTTCCCGCCCTATATGTCTTTTCCCCTAAATTCAAATTTAATTAATTTTTTTTAAAGTACTTCCAATTAAACTACGACTCTGAAATTTTTAGATTAGTTAGTCCTTGATCTGAAGTACATGAACATTTAAAAAAGTGGGTTTACAGTTTACACCAATCTGGCCACTGCTACTTTTTCTGACTCATATGTAAATTACCGAAAGTATGGTTAGTCGACCGAGGCGTAAAACTCCCAAAAGACGACACTCCCATGTAAATCCAGAAACAAGTTTTAAATTGGCCTTGATCTAAAAATGTCAAAATTGACAGAAAACCAGGATTTTGAATTTTAATGCCACAATCCAAAATATTAATCGGTCGTAAATCTGCAAAACAATTCTCTAGGGATTTATTTGTAAACTTGGTATGTACCTATGTTACATACCGTATGTGTATACATTAAAACTATAATCTATAATAAAACCCGTATGTTGAATACAATATAGTGGTTGAATACATCGAGACGAGAATTAATTCAAGTTGACAAATTTTTTGGACAAATCTAATACTTTTCCCATTTCCGTGTTCAATGTACAATGTACAAATGTGGAGGAAACAGGAAGAGAAATAACTATGGTGTTTTGAATGAAACTTACATTTGCATTGACTGTGGACTCGTGCAAAATGAGACAATCCTGTGCTGCACGTCGACATTTGCCAACCTGTATGAGAAAATGTAAAGTGTCATAAGTCATAAAACATAAAACATAAAAAATTCAAGAGTACTCCAAATTAAAAACTAAAAAATTCTTGACAAAAAAAGGTTTAAAAAAGCTTTGTACACATAATAATTAATAATGTATTCCTCAGTTTTATCTTTTATCTACCCTCAATTCCAGAGCATCCATTCCCATCGCAAGTTGAACGAGGCATGCGACGCTGGAGAGAAGGCCAAGCATTTCCATCCACCTAATTGTTCCAGTCTGGACAATATTTGATAGTAGCTGGAGAAGTGTGAGTCCAAACTCCAGGAGGAGGGCTGTACTAAATACATGTGCAAATGATTCATATGCTGTGAAAAAATCCCGAACCTCAAAGAAATCCTCGGTTGACTGCTCAGCCGCATCCACCCCTCTAATTTCCACATGACCTGTTACAGTTTCCCCAAGTCTTTCGTACACTTTTCCAACAAGGATGGCCGCACAATGAAGGAATGTAAAGGTGAACCAAGCAATCGGAAAATGGGTAAGGTCGATGAGGGCATAGATGATAATTTTATACCTCGGGATTTCGGACGGTGGGGAGTTGTTGAAAAATAACGTGTTGAGTGGATGGATTTTATCCGTGTAGACTTCATACACTAGAACTGTCGTATAAATGTTGTACGTTACAATACAAAAGAAGAAGAGAAGGTGCGGTTTGACTTGTGTCCACAAAAACTCCACCTTTTTAATCCAGTCCCAAATTACTCCAATTTTGTCAAAAGTCACTCTCCGGGACTCATTTTGATTTTGATTTTGTCCCAGCGGATGTGCCGACATCAGCTCACACAGCCGCTGTAAAAGAGTGAGGATTTTCCCAAAGTCCCGGATGATGACGAGACGAACAAGAACCTCAAGGATGGCAGAGAGAGCTCGAGACATTTTTCTGAGGAGGAAATCACCCGTTCCCTTTCCTAAAAAACCCCTGGAGGCGGAATCAAACCATTCCAAATTCAATCCCAGGTACAAAATCAACCCAATTAGTCCAATAATCTGCTTCCCCTTTGAAGTGGAAAATGATGAGAGAGTTGAACCGAATCCAAATCCAAATCCAAATCCAGTCACAGGAATCAAACAGAGAAGGCGACCAACTTTGATGACAACTTCAAGAATACCTTTTTCCATCCTACAGTTTCAATTTTCAATAAACAGCTACTGAAGCTCATGAACAAAACACAACTCAGATTTCAATGAGGATTGAACTGAAAAGTGAAATTGTTTTGTACAGAGTGGACAGTGGACAGTTGCTTTTTATTCTCACTTATTTGTTGTGTTCATTGTTCGTTGGAAAAGGTTCGTTTAAAAGCGGATAAGGAAATACTGTGCAAATTGTGACTGATGAAGAATGAGTCGTAAAGTCTGAAAGGTGTTGGGAGTTGGGAGTTGGAAGTTGAACTTGTAGTTAAAACTGTGGAAATGCAATAAACACTGTGAATATTGAAAGGTTCCTAATTCCTATTCCTCTCTCTCATGCTCTTCCCTTTGGCTACCGAAATTCCTCTATTTTAGTCTCAAATTTCCATTTACGTTTTTTACTTTCCGTTTTCCCTTTCTTATGGTAAAAGACGTAAAACGTAAAACGCAAAACGTAAAAACATTGTAATCATAATTACTAATTACAAGAGTCGTAAAATCACCCAAAATGGGAAAAGACCATTAACCAGTACTGACAACTGACAATTAGCAATTAGTACTTTTGCCTTGAAAATCATCAATAGTTTTTAGCTAGCATATCATTATTATGACACAGGAATGAAGGAAAGTCTAAACTCAGGATTCAGACTACAAAAATAATATACAAAGTATCAACTCTGTTAGAATTGTAAAGTTTGCAGCCAAAATGGTAAAAAGTAAAATTGGTAGTTTGTAGTTTGTCAACTTTATTCCCGAGCCTAAATACAACAGGTTAAAATGATTTATTTGTTAAAATAATTTAAAATAATAAATTACTAATAGTGAATAATCATTAATCATTACTATAGCATTTAATTCCAGTTTAGTACAAGGAAAGAATCAGAGTTGGTCTAAAGTTGACAGTTAATTTGATTTGATTCCTGGTACTTTTACTTGGCTAATACAAGGGAAATTTTGAGGAAAGGCGGTCAAAGTCGGCTTGAAAGTTGCGTTCATTCCCTTCCATTCGTCTTTAATCCGTGAGGAAGTTGAGAGTTGAGAGTCATGGCCTGGATTTACTTATTTATTTCCCCCAACAGCTAGCACACTTTGTTGAAGCCCCGGAACCGGCTCCAGCTCCCGCGCCAGCTACACCAATACAAAAGAGAAAAAATCACAAATCCTTTTATTTTAGGACCAATTTCATGAGTACATAATTCATCATAATTCATAATTCAAAATCATGATCATGTTCTAGCCGGACACTCTTTTATTCTTTTATTCTTGTCAAATGTAAATGGACGAACCGGGAGCCGCTTCCACCTGACGACAAAATAAAAGTCAAAATCATGTACTTAAAATTTACATCTTTTCAAAAACCTCGGACGAGTCTCGCCCGAATCTGCTATTGAGAAATTAATAATTTAATAATAATAAAATAATTTATATTTAAGATGGTTTCTAATTTTCAAAGTACCGTCGTCATGCCTGCTAAACAGGTCAAACCAACAGCGATGAAGAGGACGACTTGCTGGAAAACTTTCATGGTCAAGTTGAGAAGAACTGGGAACTGGAAACTGGAAACAAAGGGAAATACTTTGATACTTTGATTTTTCAAGGTGTGACTTGTGACTGAAATTAAACTGTTCAACTGGCAACGACTCACTGATGATGTTGAATGAGCAAAAAAAGACACTTGAATTGAGAGTTGGCTCTAACTTGAAGACTCAAGACACAGGGACAAAATTCAATGGCGATTGTTCTAGTGTCGATTGTTGTGTGTTGTGTGTAGCAATTGGGTGACTTGTCTTGGCATTTCCGTGTGCGAGATAAAATTTAGATTGTGAATAATGTGCAGAATAAAAATGTGGGGATTCCTCATATCATAAATCACTTGTAATAATTTGCCTGGTGATGAAATTTCATTTGTTCTTCTTTTTCCCATTTCATTCGACATTTGACATGTACAATGCAGAATGCAGAATGTACAAGGCAGAATTGACATGCATAAAATAATATATTCTGCGGGACTTGAAATCAAGGACAGGAATTCAATAATTTATGTGTAATAAATGTGATGAATTGAGTATGTAGTAGCACTGGCATCGTGAATGGACTCGAAACGCTCTATACTCTATACACAGTATCGCTTAGTTTGTAGTTTGTAGTTCACATTACTCGTAATTTTTCATGTTATATCCTCATTGACGCTGTGCTCTAAAATCTACAGCCTGCAGTCTACCGTCTACAGTCTACAGTCTGCAATAGATATGAGCCTTTGAGTTTTGAGTGTGAGAGAGAAAAGAGAGAAGCTTTGAATTCCGTACATTATCCTTATAGTCGTGTGAGCCGAACAGCATGCTTTTCATATGGCATCACCGTCACAGAAACGTCAAACTTTGTCCTGCCTTCTCTCTCTCCATCGCTCTCTCTCTCTCTTTCTTTTACATATCACATATCACTGTCACCATCTCGTTTGGCTCTTCAAAGGTTTTTTGCATTCTTCATTCTTCCTTCCCCTTTTCATTTCAAAAAGTTACTCATTATTCCTTCTGTTTTTTGATTTCTGATGTTATGCATGCTGATTATTGATTATTGACTATCGATCCCCTTTCTTTTATTTTGTATTTCCAGTTAGGCAGTCTACTGTGTACAGTGTATTGCATTGTACATCTGACACATTGTCAGAATTCAGAATATGAGAAATAATAATACGAGAAATGATTAAAATGATAAATAAGTTACAAAATCCCTGAAATCCACTGAATTTTCATGAATTCTACATCAATAGTGCGTAATTTGTAAACTAAAAAAAATGATTGGCACTGAATATAAACATTATTATTTATTATTATTTTTAAAAAACATGTAGATTGTAGATTGTAGGTGCTAGATTATTGAAAAAATCATGTTTATATTTTTTATTCAAAGTACGCAGTTTGTCATAAGTCACAAGTATGCTTGATTTGAGATTTTGAGAACAAGTTGCAAGTTTGTACGTTGTAGAATGGGAGAATCCACGTATTCGTATTCGTATTTGTTTTGTATTTGTGGTTGGGAGAAGAAGAAGAAGAAGAAGAAGAGGCTGACGGACAGACAAACATACAAACAGACAGTTTGTGTCCGTTGTCTCTCTCTCTCTCTCTCTGTGGTTCCCTTCCTCCATTCACCATTCTACATTCTCCATTCACATGTCAATTCAGCCTCAAAACTGTTCACAATTGTTCATACTGTGACAGGATTTTGTACGATGCTCAACGCT
>JABASP010001730.1:0-26097 GCA_019776565.1 Sminthurinus signatus | reverse complement strand
TTTTTATTACTGATAGTTTAGTTTTTGAGGGAAAGTTCAAAACATGTACATTTGATATACGTTCTGAGCTTTCACTCTAAAACTAAACTATCAGTAATAAATGATTTGAGAGTATATATTGTATATTGTATTGCGCATAAAAGAGAAAAGAGAAAGTGGAGAAATGGGAATTTTCCTCTCTCTGTGTATTCTGTATTCTGTGTGTATTTAATCTTGCGTACTTTCCTTCCGCTTGTGCACAAACTACCACAAGACACAAGAAACAAGACAAACAAGTAAACATTATACACTCACTCTCTTTCTCTCTCTCAATTGACACTAACATCCTGCCCATATGTATACATAATACATAAGGCATATGGAACAACTTATGTAAATAAGTATGAAATACTGCCTAATGCACAATATACAATATAATAGGAACAAAAAAATAGACAACTCTTACACAAACTCCTTCTCCTTCTCCCAGTTTCTGTTTTGTGTCAAGTATGGAATTTTCAAAATGTCTTTTGTCTTTTGTTACTGTTATTATTATTACAATTTTTATATGATGATGAGGATGACTTTTTTCTTTCTTTTTTTGTAGCAATTTCTTAAGGGTGATACTCAAATTGCGGCAGACGAGGCATTTCAAAATGCTATACTCAATTATACGGAAGTCTTTCTTAAATCTGAACGAGTTTTAAGGATGGTCCAGGCTGGTGCTTGTTCTAATCATGATTTTAGAGAAGTTTTCAAGAACAATGTGGAGAAACGTGTCAGGTGCGTGAGGAGTTTTTGGTTTACTCATTTTCTATGTTTTTAGTTTTTATTTTTTATTGCTTAACGACTTGAGGCTCTAGGTTTTAGACTAGAGTTAGAGGCTAGAAACCAGAATATAAGTATTATGAAATAAGACTTATGTAAGATGTAAGTGCTTGCGGCGATAGAAAGAAAAATAATGTTTATTGCCATTCTCAAGATTTTTACACGCTCCAACAGTTATTCTCTCCTCCTTTCTCTTTTTCATTTGTGGTTGACAATTTAGAATGTACAGCAAAAATGTGAAGTTTTTTTTTTGACTTATTCTGAATATTCTGGATTTTCTTTTACATAGTACATTAGTACATAGTATACAATAATTCTCATGAATCAGGAATTTTGAGTCATGAGTAATGAGTTATGAGCAACACTTAACCCTTTTATAGCCTGTTCTTGAAAAATAGTATGCTAATTGAATAATTTGTTTTTTAAATATAAAATGGACATGAATGATTTTATGATTGTAAATTATGATTGTGAAATTAGATCCCTGCCAGAAATTGATGGTCTGAGTAAGGAAACAGTTTTAGCTTCGTGGATGGCCAAATTTGATTGTATTTACAAAGGAGATGAGGATCAAAAACGTCCACGACTTCAACAGAACCTACATTCAGAATTAATTTTATCCAAAGAACAACTTTATGACATGTTTCAACAGATCCTTGGTGTCAAGAAATTTGAGCATCAACTTCTTTTTAATGCGCTTCAGGTAAAACATTTACACTTTACACCTTTGAGGATTATGGTCGCCATATAGTTGATCATATTAAAAATACTAATACTAATGATTTGATACTTCTGTAGCTGGACTCATCGGATGAACAAGCAGCTGCAATTCGTCGTGAGCTGGGTAAATAAACACAAATACGTAATAAGTATGGGAAACAACAAGTTAAAAACAAAGTTAATAATCTGCTGGTTCTTGGTTATTTTAGATGGTCGTCGTCAAAAGGTGTCCGATATGGAACGGAATCGGAAACTAATGCCCCGTTTTGTCCTCAAAGAAATGGAGTCTCTATACATCGAAGAATGTCGCTCAGCCATCAATCAGTTGATGGCCAATTTAGAGTCGTAAGTCAAATTTATTTGTTATTCATAGGTTAGGAAAAGCAAAAGTACAATAATTTAGTCATTCATTTGACACATAAAACTTGATCTAATTTGAATGTGTATCTTTATCTTTTTTTATTATTATTATTATAGACTGCCAGTCAGTAAAGGTTCTACAGATTCGAAATACGGCCTTCCCAAAATCAAAAAATATAATCATAGGTAAATCACTTTTCATTATAGATATTCCGCGCTGATGTTGCTTCTGTTTTCAGCAAGTTGGTTGTTTCTTCTTGTTTTTTTTGTGTAAAAATCCGTCGCAATACCACCGAATGAAAGTTATATATGATTTATGATTTACATTTGGAGTTGGATTTTGTATTTGGAATTTTTTGGCAATGCGATTTAAGTTGATTTAATTTACCACATTGGGATTTCCGATGCGATAGGGCTTTCTCGGCTCTCTCTCTCTTGACTCTGCTACTTTCTGTATCTCTCTTCTCTGCTATAATAGGCCTTGTTTTATTTTCTCTTTCGCTCATATCAGGAGAAGTTCAGTGTTAAGGTAATTAACATCTACATCTACATAAAGTTACATATTTGTCTCATGTGTCCCCCTCCCCCTCTCTTTGTTGCTTTTCTCTGTGTTCTTTTCTTCTTCTACTCTTGTAACCCCGATCCAATGTCATTATTATTATTATTATCTACCCTTAAACCTTTTTAAACATTTTTTGATCTGTAATCTATACACCACGCCACATATTTTGCATAAATAATAAATAATACACCATACACTATCGTATGTATGCCTCACATTTAGACTCTAGGTTTTAGACTATAGATTCTAGATTCTAGATGAATACCACATGAAAATAATATATAACATTTTCACCTGCTCTCAGTCATCAAACCCTTTTTTCCATTGTCCATTGTCAATGCGTACACCTCTCCATTGTGTGTTATGTTCGTCATTCGTCATGCCCTGTGCAATGTGTTGAAAGTTTAAGTGTTTTACCCTACCGATTTATATTAATACATTCATATATAATAAATAGATGTGCTTGTCATCTCCTTCATACCATCATTATAGTTCATAGTCATATAATATTATACCATTTATCATTAACCATTAATTAATCATTAGACACAAGATAGAAGATAGTAATTAAAATATACATATAAAATAATAATATTTAATAATTGACACCTTTCAGAATAATAATTAACCATGTAAAGATTACATTCTTTCTAGATTCTAGATTTTGTCTTTGCTGTTGTTCTCTTGCTCTTTGTGTCATTGCTCATTTGCATATGTATATATATAAATATATTATATTCTGTAGATGTTGATAATAATTAATAATGCTTGAAAATTTTAGCTACACATATCTTTCTTAATTATTTCCATTTTCCATTAATAATTAATATAATGCTCTTCTAATGTATTGTTGTACATTGTACATATTATATATTTAATATTTATGTATATATTATGTATTATGTACATAGAATCCGTACTATTATTATAACCGCAAGTTAAATTGAGATGAAAAAAAAATACTAATTATTATTATTACTATTCCAAAATATTTCTTATAATAATATTATTGACAATGTTATGCAATATGGTGCATTATGTATTATGTTATGTGATTGTTATGCCAAAGTCAGTCAATGTAGTCTGTTCCGTACCCTGTGTCGTAAAATAACAGTTGATTTGTCACTCGACTTCTATTCTCTTTTTTTTCTTCTAAACACACAATGGTCCAGGTCACAAGTGTCACTAGCCAAGCTGGAAGGAGACTCAGCAGATAGTGACACCACTTTAAGTAAAATGGATGTTGTCCTCTCATTCCCTCTCGAAGTGAGTTTTACTTTTACTTTACTTTTTTTAATAAAATTATTAAACATTGTGTAACTATTGTCTCTTTTGAGTTTTGAATTTTGAATCGAGCTGAGAGTAGAAAAATAAAAAGGAATGTAATTTAAATGGAGTATAATATGAATGGTTCTTGTGGTGAATTTTTTTTCCAGGTCATTGTAATGGAAGTTAAAGGTCTGAAGTCCCTCGCACCAAATAGAATAGTTTACTGTACCATGGAAGTTGAGGGAGGAGAAAAGTTACAAACGGACCAGGCTGAAGCATCTAAACCTATGTACGTGCTCATTGTACTTTCTACTTTCTTTACACTTTCTCCATTCTCTATCCCATTACAGTTTCACATTACATAATTTTGTTCTACCTTCTATGAATTTTTAAGTGTGTCCAGAACACGAGTTTACAGTATAAAATATGCATGCACGAACTTAATCCATTTGTTTTTCTGTAATATGTACATTGTATACTGTACATTGTACATATTACATACGTACATTGTAAATTGTGAATTATGTACTCTACTGAACTGTATATTACATTTGGTATTTTGTATTGTACTGAACTTTAGGTGGGATACACAAGGAGACTTTTCAACAAATTATCCACTTCCTGCAGTAAAAGTAAAACTTTATACTGAAAATCCAGGGATGCTTGCACTGGAGGATAAAGAACTAGGTAAAGTCGTTCTTCGCCCTACCCCACTTTCAACAAAGTCCCCAGAATGGCATAAAATGACAGTTCCAAAAAATGCTGCAGACCAAGATTTAAAGATAAAAATTGCCTGCAGGATGGATAAACCATTGAATATGAAGCATTGCGGGTACGTGATATGTCAAAAAAAATCTCAAGTTATCATACAAAATACAAAACCTTTGCCACTGGAATTTGGAATCTTTCCCTCTGTCCCATTTTTTTTTCTTTCTTTTTTATTCTATTCCTTTCCTTGATTTTCAACTTTGATTCTTCCATCTTTCTTTTACTGTCTTAGTACTTTCTGTCTTTGACATAGACACATTCGACCTTGTCTATAGTTGTACATTGTACATACTTTAGACATACACATGTGTGTACATTGTACAAGAGGGTAAACAAGACAGACAGATAGACAGGAGCTGGAAAAAGATGACAATGTCCAAAATGTCAATTTTTTATTATCAGTCATACCAAAATTGAAAAGCAATGACATGTGTGATTTTTTTCCCTCGGTCCTTTTTTTTCTTTCCCTTTCCTCACTGTCTTTTAAATCCTTTTCTACTGTTTATTGTCATATTGGTATACTATATACTATATTGTTTTTTCAACATGTATTTTATATTGTATGTTGTATGTAGGTATTTATATGCACTCGGAAAAGGAGTTTGGAAAAAGTGGAAAAAACGTTATTTTATTTTGGTCCAAGTTTCGCAATACACTTTTGCCATGTGCTCTTATAAGGTATGTCACCCTTTACAATCAATAGAAACTACATCTAGAATCTAGATTCTAGAAGTTGTACGTTGTACATTTTGTACATCTATTTTCATTGCAATGCATTTTTACTATAATACTGCAAAGTGAATAATTGATAGTGTAAATAAAATTACTGAACTTTAATATGTTCTTTTTGTCTCTATTCTCTATTTATGTCCTTTCTGAATTCCGAATGAATATTTTATAATTCATCTTATCAGGAGAAAAAGCAAGGTAAGAATAATCATTGTTTTTTTTACATAACAATTTTCATACATACAACTATTGTTATTGTTTATGGGAGTACCAAAAATATTGTAAAATGTAATGTAAGAGTACAAATGTGGAATGCGCATTGCAATGACGTTATTATTTTCTTTGTCTACACAGAACCGACAGAAATGATGCAATTAGACGGGTATACTGTCGACTACATTGAAGCTGCCAGTGGTGAGTCTCACTCTTTTACTTTCACTTTGATAATGTGTCTTTCATCTTTCATTTTTATTTTGTAGCAAAGCAAAACTCGTGTGATCTAATCCATAATATACTGATGAATATACTTTGTATGTATTATTATGTGACTTTTTATTTTTTGAGTCTTTATCTATACATGATACATGGTAAATCTATGATCTATTTTTGTTACAGCTAACCTCATGGTTGGGATGGATTTGGAGGGAGGAAGGTTCTTTTTCAATGCTGTAAAAGAAGGAGATAGTGTTCTGTATGCCTGTGATGATGAGAATGAGTCCCACTTATGGGTTATGGCCATGTACAGAGGTACTAAACATAAGAAAGCTCTTTGTAAAAATGCTATTTTATTTTTGACGCTCTGAGTTTCGCTACGTCGTGTTCTATATTAAGAAGTATAAAAAAGTTACATGTGTATTTTATTCATCCATCTTTTTCATTGTTTTTCGAAAATTTCTAGCAACTGGACAAGCTCACAAACCTACCCCTCCTTTGACTCCGGCCGCCAAAAATTCTACAATTTCCAAAATCCAAGGAGGTGCAGTTTTAAGACATTTTTATTTATTCCTAAAATTGAATGACCTTATTTATAGAGGAGATTTTCCAGTCTCTATATTTTGAGTGTGTAAGTGATGAAATGATGTTTTATTTTACTATTTTTCACAGATGCTGACCGTGCAAGAAAGCACGGAATGGAGGAATATATTTCAGCAGACCCTTGCAGATTTGACCATCATTCCATTTTCAAATACCTACAGACCCTCACACTCGATTTCCGTTTAAATGACCCTTATTGTTCCCTGGTAATCAAAAGTTTTTTCTTTAAGGGAATACTAAAGTTGAATGTTATCATAATGATTGTTTTTGTGATTTTTATGCTATAAAAAAAATGAGAAATGCATGCAGACTTCAAAATAGATACTTTACATGAGAATAAGAAATCAGTGAGTAAATATCATGTGTCTTTTTGTGTTTGTGTTTTACAGGGTTGGTTCAGTCCGGGGCAAGTATTTGTAATTGACGAGTATGGTGCTCGATATGGTGTTCGTGGTTGTTACCGTCATTTGGTGTATTTAGGTGACCTCCTGGATCGGGCGGAACGTGGTCTTATGATAGATCCGACACTGATCCACTACTCCTTTGCATTTTGTGCCTCCCATGTTCATGGCAACAGGTTAGGCAACATGTATGCATTCTTTTTTCCACCTCTCTCATTTTTTCAAAAACAAAGTCTTAATACATTTATTTGAGTGAATGCGTGACGAGATTCTGCAAAATTGGCTTTACCACGTCTCTTGGCTGTATGGCACTCACTACTACTACTACTACTACTATTTCTACATATTCTTTCTCATTACATATTATGTAACGAAACTTGCCCTTTGAGAGTTTACAAAGATAATAATAATATATGCAAAATTTATCATACACTATTTACTATTTAAATAAAGTAAGTATGAAATATGAAATTTGAAGTACTTGCATCTAAAAAAACATGCTACTTCTATTTCAAAAGCAAATTTTACACACTGTGATCATGTTAGTTTGCCTGCTCAATTTTCGACTTTCGACACATTTTAATAACTCAAAAATCCAAAATACTGGAATTTCACTGAATTTCACAGATTTCCATTTCTAATTAACTACTTTATTATCTAGAATCTAGAGATTTGGCAGTTTTAAACTACTGCTAAAACACTTATTCGGAAACTTATGTACGAATAAAAATAGTTTTTAAATCACATTTTGGCTTTGCTAATGTTCAAAATTCAAAAAAATGACGTTTCCTAATTTTAAACTTTACTTTTGCCTTTTGTCGAGAAACAACTTGATAAAAGTAAAGTACAAAGTACAAAACCACTGAAGGCTAAAAAACGATCTACATTATCTCACAATCTCACAACGGGCATTTTTCGTCCATGCACTAGTATAAGAATGCGATCAAATGAAGTTTTGTTATGAAATAGACCGGACGGTGTGGGGACGGTCACGTATGAAGAAAAGGAGAAATTCCAAGAAATCAAGGAGAGGCTCCGGGTTCTCCTTGAGAACCAGATTACTAATTTCCGTTACTGTTTCCCTTTTGGACGCCCGGAGGGATCTTTAAAATCCACGCTTTCACTCCTTGAAAGAGTAAGTAAAAGAGAAAGCTTCTTGTTATAATAATTGTGTTCAATTCTATGCTCAGTATTCACTATAATTCTATTTTCTATCAGAAAGTTACTGGGAATTAATTTACAAATATTGTGTACGGTAATTGATAATACTCGTGTCTTTTCTCTCTGTCGTGTGTATAGGTTCTAATGAAGGATATTGTTACTCCGGTACCCCCAGAAGAAACACGGGGTGTCATTAAAAAGTGCCTCGAAAATGCAGGTAATTACGGAAGAATTATTTGTATAATATTAAATGCACCATTTAAAAAGGTGAAAGTTGTTCGCAGAATAATGAATCTATATATAAATGAATAACTATTTTTAATACAGCTCTCGTGAATTACGATCAGCTTTCCAAAGAAGCCAAAATTGACGTCCCACCACCTGTGGTGCAGGGTAAAATTAATTTCAATAATACTATTAGTTTTAAATACACACAGCAAAAGAACATGATTAGAAAGTAGAAATTAGCAGAAACTAGAAGAAGTTGGGTAAAATCAACCATTTTGTATTTATTTTACTTGTGACACAGATGACTTGGATGACGAGGGTCATGAAGTGGTTGTTCCAGGAAGGAGGCTAGAAGAGCTGATTCATCTGTCAGAGTTATGTGTGGATTTGCTTCAACAGAATGAAGACCACTACGCAGAGGTAAGACTGATAACTGTGCATTCTTTTAGGGTCCAAAGCATTGTTACACCTATCTAGTTGTCATTGCATAATATATGGAATATGGATCCATGGATATTTGATAATTAAGTTACATTGTTTAACATGTAACTAGTAACTAGTGTCAGCGGTTACCGTTACTGGTCGTTTTTTTTGTGCGTGCTATATTTTTGTTGTTGTTTTATTTTTTTGTTTTTTCGTTTTTGTTTTTATTTCTCAAAGAAAGAAAAAAAAACTAACAGTATCCTCATTTGTCATTTGGATACATAATCATTGGAAGCATAAAAAATTCTTTGAATAATAATATTATCATGAATGATTCTCAATCAATCCTATCTTATATATATGCAATATGCAATACAGTGCAGCACAGAACAGTACAAACTACAAACTACAAACATTACATAAAACACATATGTGATATTAATATTATTAATGTGTTTGATTTTACTGTGTAGGAGTAGTGTATTAAGTATTAACTATTTATTAATAAATGATTACATACATGTATAATATAGTTTTGCTCCCACTTTCCCTTCCCAAACCCTCGTTTGATTTGATTTGTTTTCATTTTCTTTTTTTTACTTTCTCTCTTAATTTTTGTGAGTCGCGTGCCTCAATTTTTTTGGTGTACTTTTGTATTTTGTGTAGGTTGGTTGGTTTGTCTTCTTTGTTTGTTTGTGCGTTTTCAATTTACAATCAACTCTGTGATTTTTATCAAAAATCAAAATGTTTTACAACGCCTCTGTCGAAAATCTAAAACCGAAAAGATTTGTACTTGTATTCGTCATACAGGTGCAGAAGGAATTTAATGTTTTAAAGACGTTTGACAGCTCGGGATTTTTTTGTACCAATGCAGTATTTTGAGTTTTGAGTGTGACGTGTGAAATTTGTTGTCAATGCTTTTCAATTCGTAAATTAACCTTTTTTCTGTTAAAATACACAACGACGAAAGTAAAAATATGTGTATAATGTAATATTATGCAAACAACAACTTTTTGTTGATAAGTGAGGCATTACTAATGAAAAGCTGAGTAGATCTATTAACTTCTGGGGGATTTTGTATGTTTTTCAAAGTATTCTTTGTTACGTATTTTTTGGTATGATGTTTATAATAATATGGTGACTTCCTGACTGCGACTCGTTCCTTTCATTTCTTTCGTTCGTTCGTTTTCTTTGTTTCGTTCTGTCTCTCTTTCTTTCATTTTTCTTTCTTTGTCTCTCTCTCTCTCTTTCTCTTTCTTTTTCATTCTTCTGTGAATGTGTCTCTGAGGTCTGAGTCTGACGTGTTGATCTTTTTCTCTGGTGCTTTGACTGTTCTCTCTCGGTGGTGCCCTCGTGCTGGTTTCTCCTCCAAATCAATCAAATCAAAAAATCAATCTCGTTAATCAATCAAATCTTGAATCCATCCCCTTGTGTTACACTGCTACTCTCTTCTACGTGTTAACAGTCTTTTCGTAAAGGGGTGAGTTACTATATATACAACAATTCCAATCATCTCATCACTCATTTCAATTCATTTCAAATACATATAAAATATAAATATACTTATATTATATTTAACTATAATATTTTTTATACATTTCAAATTCAAAATATTCAATATTATCGTGTTTTTTATCATGTACAGAAAAAGATAGAAAATACAGATTACAGATAGGTCATAGAAGATCTTATAAGACATTTTTTAGGTAGATTTAATCATTCGAAATGAAAGGTAGTTTTTCTCTTTGACTATAAACAATGAACATTATATACTATAAATAAACACAACAAATAGATCAGTAAACAGTCCAAAGTACTTATAGAAAAATTAGGCATAAAAACAATTTATGAAAAAATACTAAATGAAAATAGGGAAAAAAAACGTTACTGAAAAAATATTCACAAAACATTCCTGTTTCAAAATTGCCTGAGTTCAATTCAAAATGTCGTTTGTCAGCTCAATTTTTCACAACTTTACCTTGGAATGCTCACTTTTATCTGCCAGTTGTCATTTAAGTGATACACTATGATTATCTTATAAAGTCATTTTTAAAGAAAGATAGAAGAAATTATTAGTTTTCAAAATTTCAACCTTATGTCACAGACAAACACTGCATTTCTGAGCAATGAATCAAAATCAAATAATGAATATGTACCAAATACCAACATCACTCACCAAAACCCATGACCAATTATCAGTGTTCTCAATCCTCATTTTTACTTACATCATATAATTCTCACTGTAATCATTCAATACTTACCATGTATTTGAATACTTTGACCTCTTTGAATTGAGTCGTCTTTTAATTTTGTATTTCGTACCTATAAAAATAACGAGTAAAAATGAGTTTTGAGGACACTGATCAAAAATACCACAACACTGATAAATATTAGATCACATTATAGATACCCAGAAAAAAGCAAGAAAAGAATGTCACAAACAATAAGAAATAACAGTGAAGATGCATGGAAAAAATCCTTCAGTTTCTTCCTTCTTCCTCTCCCATTTCTCTCTCTGTCATCTTTGCTTCTAAACGTTTCTGTCTGCGAATGAAATGTTGACCTTCCGCAAAAAAAATAATGTTGTATTTATTTATGTAAATGTTTCATTTCACTTTTCAATCTTCTTTATTCAGTGTAAATATCGTGTGTACCTACGAGGATCGGAAAAAGCTTTGTATCTATAATCTATAGTTCAGTGTTTTCAAACTGGATTTTTTTTGTACATTTAATATGTAATATTGAGTATAGAGTATAGAATTTACTAATCCCTAAGTGTGTGTGTGTGTGTGAATTGTGTATTTATAAAACGTGTGGAATTATTTTGCACTTATATAAAAAATACACTTCCAATAACAATTTGAAGCTTTTATATTATAAACAAGCTTATCTTGAATTTTGATTAGTCCAATAATTATTCATTGTGTATTTATCATCACAATATTATTAATTATTATTCAACATTCAGTATATTTTCATTTGGTTATAAGACTTCTTGTCTTTGCCTGAATCAAATAAAATAAGACATTATCCTTGTGGTATAAATAAAACATGTAGGAGGAAATTTCAGAATTTTAACAGAGTTGTACAATTTAAAAAATGAAACTGGGATGTTTTCAGGCATTATAAGTTACAAATTACAGATAAACTTGTAGCTATCAGCTATCATCAGGTATAATCAAAAGAAGTAGGCTATAATGATTAGGGTAGAGGATTATGAAATATAAAATTCAGATTAAAAATACTTTTTGGACTGATACCAGAATATTATAAATTATGTAGCAATTATACTATATTATACAATTAGGTTTAGTGATTATAGCTCAAGATTTATTATGTGTGGGAAGAGGGTTAAAAGTTAAAAGGATTATGAATTATATAGAAGAGAAATGTGTAATGTATACGTATGCATTAGCTATACATAACTTGTTAACGAATGCGTGTTTTTCTGTAATTACTCATTGTGCCCTTGATTGTGTATTGTCTGTGAACCTGCTGTGCTGGTTATTCTCGTCTTCGTCAATGCTAAATGGCCCTTGGAATGCAGGAGAAAGTAAGTCAGACTAAATCACCAGTTCCACTTTCTATCGAGTCAACTGAGCCCATACTGTGACAGCCGTTCCTAATTGAATGTGAACGTGAAAGGACAATTTTAAGATAAGATGTGGTGCAGATCTTTGGATGATCGATTGTTTTGTGGTTAAACTTATTCTACATTCTACTTGTTACATGTTGAGTTTTGCAAAAACTCCGTGTCTCAAGTCTCAAGTCGCAAGTCTCAATTAACAACGACTGTCACAAGTGGGACGCTTGACTTTGCCTCTTTCACTTGCTCACAAACTCTCTCTCTCGCTCTTTTTGCTCGCAATGTGTTTTCTCTGCCTCTTTCTTTACACACAAAATTCGCATGGTGTACTCAGCCGCTTTTCTTCTTCTACTTGTCTTTTCATTTTGCTTTCTCATCTCCAACAATTTACTCAACAGCTTTCAATGTCAGCATTTTTACGGATTCATTTGTTCATGCTCTATGTTCTATTTTCTCTTTGCTTTCTTTTTCAAACTTATTATTTCATTAATAGTGAACAATTCTGGATTTCGGTCGTTTCTTCATTTTTACAGTTCACAATGTAATTGCAACTGTAGTTTTTTTTTTTAATTTTAACTAATCATCTGCTCGAAAAGACTGCACATCAATCATTAATGGGTTTTATACCAATATCGAATGAAATTTTCTTGCCTGTTTTTCATCAAATAGAAAAAATAGAATTTTAATTTCTTCTTCAAATCACAAGGAAGTATGAGTTACTTTTAGTGTAGTACTTTTTTAACTAGTGGATGTCTAGTTTCTAGTTTGGACACGGAATGGTTTGAATCGGCTGTCTGATTACAATTATTACAACTTCAAGTAATAATTTAAGCAGAAAAATAACTGAGATCACAAAAATATTTTCTAGTTTTTTAACGTTGTAGATTTTAGATACATACGAAATACCAAATGCTTTTTGTAGTTATTTAACAAGATTTGCTCACAAGCAAATCAACTGTTTGTACTTTACATATAGCATTTCGATTAAATTATAATTTATAACTGCTCAACTATTACGAATAACATATTCTAATATAAAGCACTAGTACTGTAAATTACTTTGTAAAACGTAAAATGCTCAAGCTTGTTGTCTTATTATAGTAGCCATTAAAGATTAAAAACCGAATGTGCTATATTATTCGTTATGTAGTAAGTAGTAAGTACTCGTGTGTAGTTTTTGTGCAATAAATTATTACAGTAAGCACATTGGACTAATAGACACTACTAGAGACAGAAGAAGATTTACTATACTTTCTAAAGTATACTATAAATATCTAAATATCATTTTCTTACAATTTGTTTTATAATTTTGCATAGCGTTCATCACTAATAACTCATGTGAATCAATTTTTTATGTATACATATAGCATATAGTAAATATAGCTGCAAATCTGTACTATATACAATTTACAAGTAACATGCACATCTGTATTCTGTATAAAACAATATATGCAATAATCAATAATCAAATATGAATACTGCAATACTTTATGGTTCAGCAAAAAGTTTCAAAGACAACTTTTCTTTGAAACGTAATACATATAATAAATAGAAGACTGTCAAAAAAAAGCATATAATATAATATATGCTTTCATTTTTATTATACTACTATGAGCTTTTGTCTTTTACAATCTTAAAACTATTTTAGTAAAATGCATGTTTTTTTTACATCGCAAAATTAAAGTTATTTTATGACTTTTAGTTTTTTAGTACAAAAGTATGGAATTTTAAACCAATAATATAGTGACTATTTATATATTTAATATTTATGTACATAATATGTATTACATTTTACTTATATGTTATTGTTTTAATTTTTAATATTCTTGTAAAAATTATAAGTATACATTGCTAAGATTATTATGTATCATACGATTGAATGTGATTGAGTTGTGTTTGTGTGTTTGAGAGAGTATGCAAAATGAAAACAAAAAAAATCTGATATTACATGAAAAGTGAAAGTATAAATATGACAGAGAAAGCTCATGATGTAAAATGTAAAACTGATTTACAGGCATTTGCATGGTTCAGTGATCTCTTGGTGGAACATGCAGGTAGACAATCTTTTTGTAGTATAATATCTTATGAATTGCGTAATCTGGTTTTAACTCAGATTTAATAATAGATTGTACAATACAAAAAAACCTAGAAAAACAAAGATTTTGATAAAAAAATTGACTTTTCTCTCTTCCCAACAACAGAGATATTTTGGTCTTTGTTTGCCGTTGATATGGACCAAGTTTTAGCTGAACAACCACCGGATACTTGGGATGCCTTTCCATTATTTCAAATCCTCAACGATTATCTACGTAGTGATGGTACTTTCTCCACCATAATAGTTGGCTTTGGGCATTTTTGCATGTGTAATAAGAAAGTGTTGACTTGATTATTATTGTGCGTACTACTTTTCTGACAAGTTTCAATCTTTGATAATCTTTTACCACAGATAACTTAAAAAATGGTCGATTTCACCAACATTTACAAGATACCTTTGCTCCACTCGTCGTTCGATATGTTGACCTCATGGAATCCTCTATTGCTCAGTCCATACACAAGGGATTTGAAAAGGAAAAGTGGGATCTCAAAGGACAAGGTGTGGGAACATCAGAAGACCTGTTTTGGAAATTAGATGCACTACAAGCTTTTATCAGAGATCTCCATTGGCCCAATCCAGGTACGTCATAAGTTATAATGTAACCATAATATTTTAATTCTGTACTGTGTCACAAGTCACAAGAAGGTGAAAACATATTATAGGCTTAATATAAATCAGGAAATTAATTCTGAATACATCTTTTCTATTTTACATGAAATTTCAGAATTTGGGTGTCATTTAGAGCAACGTTTAAAATTGATGGCCTGTGATATGATTGAATCCTGTATTCAGAGGACAGAAGCAGCTTTTCAACAATGGGGTATAATACCATGAGAAAAATAAGCTTTTTTTATGTCATATGTCATACTCAAGTAATATTTCATTGGCCATGTTTCGTAATATGAAATTTTAATCATTATACTCTGTATTTGTAAAATTTATAGGGAAGAAGGGTGTGACGATTGGTCCCTCAACAGATTACATTATTCCAACCGAAATGTGTGCAATGATCAATGTTATTCTTGATGCTAAGAACCAATCATTCAAATTATGTGCAGTCGACGGGATCGACGTTCATCAGTATCATACCAAAATCGATGATTTAATCGAAAAAACTTCGGCAGGGATGACGCAGGGTCTTATTGCAAAATTAATATCCGTGCTTGAAAGTACCTTAGCAAAATTATCCCGTTATGACGAAGGGAGTCTTATTGGCTCTATCCTTAGTTTTACTAATGTTTCTGGTTCTGGGAAAGAAACTGGACAAGCATACGTTAATTTTACAAGAAATTGTATGGATCAAATCCGTGGTAAAGTCAACGATGAATTATGGATATTAAATTTCTTTGAGGTAAGTAAATCAAAAACTAAAACTGTTTACGTACAATGTATTTTGCATAATATATCAAGTGTAAGAACATTTCGGTGAAAGCAATATGCATATTAATTGTTTTATAAATGAAATATTTTATGATGTTTTTCTTTTGTATAGCTATGGTATACAAGTCAAATGCAAATGTTATGTAATTGGCTATCAGAAAGATTAGATCACTCACTACATCCCTTTCAGTGCACTTGTCTTGTTGTAACCGTACGCGTAAGTAAAAATTACAAGAATACACACCCAATTTAAGTTTTAAATTTATATTCATCTATAATGTAAGTTGAATTTAAAATGTCTACTAAAATATCTTCTTTTTTTATCATCCATACAGAAATTATATTCAGATTTTGAGCTACAAGGTGTAATGGAAGATAAGCTTAATAGTCGAACTTATCAGAGCGTCTACACAAGAATGAATACAGAAGAAGCTACATGTTCCCTTTTATGTTCAAAGAATGACGATGGAGAGTAAGTTGTTGACTAATATTTGGTTCCTTATTCTTAATCATTGTAGCTTTGTACTATTATAATTTATTGTCATTTAATTAATTACTTTTTCCATTTTCCCCCCTGTTTATTTATAATAGATATGAAGAAGGTGATGAAACGGAAGGTACTAGTAAAAAGACCGGGAAAGTAACTATGCCTTCGGTTGGTGATGATGGAATCGCCGGGAAATTAACACAAGCCACGTCCAGTGCAGTAGGGAGTATTAAATCAGGAGTTGGAAATATCGTAGGAAAAGGTTTAGGTGGTTTAGGTAAAGGACTAGGTTCGTGGTTTTAAAATGAACGTACATAAATAAATAAATAAATACATAATACACACATAATATATATGATACGTCTACTCCTTCAGCTCTCTGTCTACTAGAACATATAAATATATATAATTCAATATTGGTGACCATTTCTTCTTGTCCATTATCCATTATCTCACAATATGTATAACATACAATCACATGAAATACAGTATATGCGGTATTACTTCAAAGAAAACAAACAAACATTTAATTTAGAAAATTTTTACATGAAATTCCTGAAATACCTTTCTCCTGGAGAAAACATAATCAGTATCAAATGTTTTCTCTTTTACCACTACGATTTTACTATATATTATATATGTATGTATATATGTACTATATGTACTATATACACATCAACATAATCATTTAAATCAATCTTCAAATCACCGAATCTGAATTCTGAATGTAATATCCTTGTCACTGCAGAACCTCTCTCTTCTCTGTGACACGCACACATGGTACCTACAGGACTTTATGGTTAATGAACGAAGCTTATAAACATAGTACATAAATCACCATGATATTATATGAATCAGTAGAAAAACATATAATGTATATACATATTTATCCCATTGAAACTAAAGAAAAAGACGAGGATAAGTAAAAAAATAAATAAAAAAGAAGAGTAAAATCATACACAGAAACGGATAATCCACACACGATAATCACAAAGAAAAGCATTTTATGACCTACAAAAAAAATATAAAACTAAACGATTAATTAAAAGTATCGGTATGTAAAGAAAGAAAAATACCTTACTGCGTAGCAGAAAAGCAAAAAGAAAGAATAAAACGTTTATTTAAAAAGAAAACCGGATATTATATTTACCTATATAAATAAACCATGTTAAAAAATTAGAATATACATATACTGTATACCTATACCTATTCTATATAATAGTACTAATAGCTTTGAAAAAGATGAAATTGAAGAGAAAAAAAATCTATAGAGAAATACGCATTACCTATTACCTATATAATATATATACAGAAACTATGTATATATGCATACATGTATTTAAAATACATGTGTGTACATATATCCAGAGTCCCTCTTCTTTCTCTTTCTCTATCTCTTTGAACATAATAAATACTTCCATCAAAATAAATAATACATATACAGTAGTTCTATCTTATACTATATAAAACAAAAATCAAAATTCGCTTCTTGTGCAAAAAGATATATATATATATATATGTGGAAGTTGAAAAAACTAAATACATATAAATACCTATTAAAACGGGACTATCCTCGAGTAAAAAATGAATAACCTAAGTAGATAACATGTATTATATTAATAATCAAATTACTATAATATATACAATAGTATCATCATATTAATAATGAAATTATGTATATGCAGGATGAAAACAACTAATTAAATAGCTTAAGTATAATATCATAATATTATTACTATTATTATTATTATTGTATCGCTATTTCAGTACTCTCCCTCCCACCTACACACATACATAAATACACATTATATTAAAAATCTACTATATAATATAATAATGATTTACATAGTGCAAAAACGTACCTACCCAATAAGTTATATATTATTGTACATATAATCTATCACAATAACGTATGTACTAATACGCTACTACATATTATTCTAAAAGAAATATATATCTAGTAAGTAAGCGATTACTAAAATGCATGCGTCCAAAATCCATAAAACACTAAAAAATACAAAAACAAAACATGAAAACACAGTGAACACTAAAACCTAGTACCTAGTACACACATTGGAAACCACGAACATTTACACTTTACACACACAAACACATCACATATACATACACACTAAACACATAAACAAATACAAAATACAACATCATATAGAAAACACTGAAAAGTCATTGAAATGTACATTGGAAAATACTTAAGAATTTTGAGAAGGAATCATATGAAGAAAGAAGAACATTGTTTTGAAGAGGAAATAAAAATAAGATTCTAAAACTACATACATGCAGTATAATATTATATGCAATACTGTGTGTATGTATATATAGAGTCTTACATCTTACATTACACCTAGAATTTGGAATCCAATTTGGATTCTAAACCATAATAATATAAATTATAGACATAATGAGGTTGAAAAAACTTTATTATAGTAACAGACTTTTGCCTATGCCTGATTATATACAGAAAATAATAATTATTTATTATCATGTACTCTAATGTGTACGTAGTTGGAAAAAAAATAAAAATGGTGTACATACATGAAAAAAGTTGTATCTTTCTAATCTCTCGTAAAACATGTATACTATCCAAATGGTGAAAAGAAAAGAAAACGTAGCATTCACCACGATGTATTATTCTACAGCTGATATAATTCAAACATTAGGAGAAATGAGAGAAAAGTATGATACAATTTTAAATTTCATGTAAAGAAAGAAAAAAAAGTTAAACGACAACTAACCAAGTTGTGGGTGGATGGTGAGCCCCACATAAAAAAAGGTCAATGATTGTTAAATTTCCAACAAAAGTACCGTAGTGTGTCTTAATTTTTTCCATGAAAAATATTATACGTTATGTATTCTCGTTATATATATGTTTGTGCATTTTTTACCATGTATTATTATTGTGGAAGTTGTTAGCTCAAAAAGAAGAAACAAAACAACAACAACAAAATACTGCAAAAAAATGTCAAACAACAATAGTATATCCAAGTAAAAAAAAGAAGAAAATAACCAAGTCAAATAAATCAATATACATGTTTTATGGTATTCCTTGGAGAAAGTGCAAGAGAAAACTTTTGAGGAAAGATAGATCTTTTGCTTTCTGACTTCCTTTTATACTCTAAAGTATACATATATATATATGTATTGTACATACATACATCAGTTTTTAGTGCTATATTAGTATGTAAACGCATAATTAATTAATTAATTAACTAAAACTAATAATTATGTAACCTGTTTCCCGAAATTGTCTATCTTAAGAAGCATTATACATATTATACATTATAGAAAAAGAAATTCCTGTTCACCCCACAAGGCATATATAAATATCCCATCAAAAGCCGTCGATCGGCATAACATATTAACACAAAGGAGACTGGTTTGTTTGTGTATATAAATTGCGTGTCCATTTATGTAAAATTAAATTTAAATCAAAGTCATATAAAAATGTACGTGTATAAAAAATAACCTTATGATATATTATATTATGCATAATACATATATATATAATATATATATAATATATTAAAAGATATTATGGATATAAGTTCTAGGCAACCATTATGTTGTCAACCTGTTACGAAAAATATATGCAGCGCAATTATATATATATTTAAAAGAAATATAATAGAAGAAAAAAGAAGTTACATAATATATTATGCATATATATATGTATATGTCTATAATGTGCATCACATTATAATAGTAATATTATATTATATTCTCTTTCTTTTTTGTGATTGAAGAAAGAGAAAAGAACAAACCATAACGTTTAAAACCACTATGAAGCATATTATTATAGTACATTATTACTATTCTTTTAGGTACAAATTCATTTCAATGTTAGTAAACTATATAATGTTAAAGTTATTTATATCCAACTCTTTTACATAGGTATGTATTATTATGATATATAAATAATTATGTAGTTACTTATATTAACTTATGATATTGAAAAGGGATCGATATTAATGAATGTAACGCAAAAAAAGACATAATGATGAAGAATAACAAAAAAAATAAATAATACAATCCCAATTGTCGTGGAAGAAGAAGAAAAAAAACGTTACACATTCATATACGGATCACTAAAATAAAATACACAGCGCATTCCTGACAATATTAACACTCTGTTTTACATACTATAATGATTATTGTATCTAGAGGAAGGAAAAAGGACGCAATATACACATATATAATATGATTTCTAAAGGTATAACAAAAAATGTATCAATAATATTATTATTATTATGATTCCTTATTTTATCTCAATTACTATACAAACGTAAACACGAATGTAAAAGAAAAATAAAGAAAGAAACCTGCAATCTTATAAATAAGTAATGAAAAATCTAGTATCGGAAGAGAACCAAAAGAAGAAAGAAAAAAAAATTATATAACTCACACTGTAATTGATTTATAGTACATATTATACTATACAAAAACAAACATATTATTATTATTATTATATTAAATTTAATAAACATTAAAACAAACAAATAATAAAAATGAATAAAAACGGATCGTTATCGTATATATATATATATTATGTCCTCTCGTTTGTGTCGTTTTTCCTCTCATTTCATTGAAAATTCACTAACAGAAATCGTAATAATATTATTAATTATTATGGTCTGCCGAAATTCTAATAAACTACATAATTCTACATAATAGAATGCTTTAATTAAGAGAAATAGTAGATTTATTCAGTACTTCCTTTGAACAAATATCATTCATATTGGCTTATTAACTTGGTTTATTTTTCATTTTGTTAAACTTGATTATACATAACACATATGTATTGTATAAAAGTGGTTTTCAGATAAAAACATTTTATTGAACAAATTTTAAGGTTAAATTGAAAAAACAACAACAACATATTTTTCAAAATAAAGGACTACAAAATGAACCATTTTTTAAGTAGAAAACCCTGTTTTTTTTTAGTTTTTAAAAAATATCCGTACATTAAACTTGGATAATAGAATGAATTGATAGAGTTGTAGTCTAATATAACTGTTTGTTGTTCTATTCTTTAAAATATAAGTGAGATAAGGAAGGTAAACAGTTCTAAACACGATTAGTAAATAAGTCAAGAACGCTCTCATATAAATAAATAATATTTTAAGTTTCTTGCTAATAATATATAGTAACAATAACGGAATTACAATTTAACTTCTTTCGAAAATTGCTATCTTACAAAGCTTACTATTATAATATTATTATATTCAGTTTGAAATTGTTCAAGGTAAACGCAACATCGTTAAGATTAACAATAATAATAATAATAATCTTTTGTTTTATTGCATAAAGTATGTATACTTAAATATTGTAGAAAACATTTCCATCATTCATTCAGTACTGATTACTCACATACGCGCGTTTGAATATACATGTATATATATATAAAAATTCTCGTATTGAAAAAGTAAATAAAAAATACATCCGCTTGAAAACAAGACTATAATAATAATATAATATTTTGCACACATGCATGATTTTTAATAATAAAAAACCTTCATTAAAAAGGTATGTACTATTTTTTTTGTTGCCTACAATCTACCTTAAATTTATGTTAGATACATAAAATGCTAGATAATATATATATATATATACATATTACATACACGTATATCTGATTATATAATTGGTTTGTCTATATTGCGTTTATAAAAGAACGGGTAGGAAAGACTTGAATTTAAATTGGTATAATAATAATATTATAATAATGTTTGTTTAAAAAATTCTAAAGTGCAAAACTGGCTTGCAAAAATCTATATTATATGGTCATACATACATGATATACGTAAATACCTTCACTGTCCAACCTTTGTTTTCATTAATATATTATTATTATCATTATACATATTAGGAGTACTCAGTGAGTAACAGACACGATGTTTAATCACAATGAAGTATAATAATATTATTATAATTGTATTTAATACGCTATGTATTCTCTCACCGAATGTTCATATTTATAATAATAATTAATAATAATCAAAGCATCATCATAAGATACATAAGAAATTGTCATTGATTATTGAAGACTTGTAACATTTTTGTAAAAATGCTTTCTTCAAAACAAAACAATTGAGCATTCTTTAATTTAGATTTAGAATATATTATATTTTATTTTAACTATGGATGCTATTAAAAAATATTATTTTCCTGATTTGTGTATATTATTATTATGTATAATTTACACGATGAGCTATATTATATTCAATGTATCATTGAACATTAAAACTTTTGTGATATTTCTTTCAAATATGAAAATAGAAAATATTTTGATAGTTAAATGATTCAATGACACAATATTTTGCTCCTATATAAGTAGTTGAAAAAAAATGGGGGACTTTTTTTGTAGTTGAGAAAAAAAAGAACAAAGAAAAATATCTAAATATCCTATAGATTTACATATTAGAATAGATTCTTCTCCGAAAATTATTGAATTATTACTTTTTTTACGCAAATTATTTTGTGTTCATGATGATGAACTGTCACTAATAGTTAACAGTATTAAAATACACATTACGATATGTATAAATATCATACAAAATACGTAATTTGTAAAGGAGGTACAAAAAACTAGGAAAAAACTTAGAAGCATAATATACTGTATTATATGTATTATATATATAGTTTAAATTACAAATAAAAGACTTATAGAGTTATAAAATATAATACATTTTCATCCATACCGTTAGCTTCCGATTTTATAACCACAGACTGATCAGACTGAATAGTATACACTAGATTCCCAGCAGCTTCATGTTTCATCCCTTGTAAATGTGACTCATCTTCAGTATGTAAATGTCCTTCAACACTGTGATGTTCAACTTCTTCATTCACATGTTTATTATTTGTACTATCAAAATTACATTCAAGGCCAACCAACATGGTCTCATCTGCCATGTGCACAACAGAAGAATCTGAATAATGGATGTCGGGTTCTGTTTTTAAATTCACAATCTCATATACGGGTACACTTTCTGTTGTCACTCCATGAACCCTTGAACTATTTGCGGTGGTTGTAGTCATGATTTGATGATGATGTTGATGATGAGAATGAAGATGGGTAATAGGTACATGTTCAACTGGCCTTTTTCTACTTTCTTTAGATTTCATAACCTATAAAATTAAAATTGTTACAATAAACAAAAACCCATATTATTATTATTTTACATACGATACATGTGTAAACTATTGTACATAGTTTGGTGTAATATTATATTATGTAAAATTAGATTTTCAATTATTGTTTTTACTTACATTAGGACGAATATGCATTCCTTTTATTAGGTAATCAAAACTATTAGCACTTTTCTTTGCAAGAGGATCACCAAATAAATGATACATCCCAGTTTGGATAGATATACTTTCAGTAGGATAATCTGGTGTTTCTATGATATTTAAACATAAACAATAATTAGTATACATAAGTTATGCTTGGATTACATTTTTATTTAGAACTTATTTCCTTATAAAGTAATAGAATTTAATAAATACATAAATTTTAATACATAATACATACAGAATAATATAAAACAAAAGACATACTTAATTCTGGATCTAAAGGAGGTAATAATCTCGGGTCATCGGGACCATTTTTAACTTCTGTAGTCATAGTCAAATGACTAAAAAATAATTTTGCTAAACGTGTACTAGGAATATTCCGTCCTAATAATAATAGAAAAAACATTGTATCATAAAGACTTTATCATAATTAAACAGTCCACGAATAATTTATACAATAACAAAAGATTACAAGTGATGAATACCTGGTTGTGCAAAAAATTTCCCGACACCTCCGTATGCTAAATAATGCATAGCTCTTTTAGTTGCCGGTGCCAAATCCAATTTCCCCACAATATCCGAGGTATTTTGTAGTTGTTGTTTAAATTCTGCATTTGGAATAGCTTTAATAGTATCAACAACAAGACGTCTTTTTCTTGTTGAGACTCTAGTTATTGTCGGTACTGGAGTATCTATAACTTTAAATAAACGAATTATAAAATAAACAAAAAATACATATTATTATTTCACATGTGCAAAAAAATATTATCTATCAACTTTATGCTAGGACGATAATTGACAAAAATACAGTGTCTCAACTATGTACTTTTTAATTTTTTTAAAAAAGTAAAATGAAAAAATGATACACAAAAAAAGTAAGACCTTTTACGTTCAAGTATTAACATGTACAATGTGTGTGTAATATGGGAAAATATAAAATTCAAAATTATGAACTTTTTAAACCAAATTGACTTGAAATTTTTATGATTAATGTAAAATGCAACAATTAAACACTTACTCTGTATAGTGATCTGATCCATAATTAAAAACTTTTGATATTTATTTTGGATATATTTATTCAATTTTCTTGAAATAATAGGCTGCTCCACCGAACCGTTCTTAAAATAGGAACCTCAACAACTTATAATTTATAATAATTATACTATACCAACTAGACTAAGTCTCCTTCCGCTGTAGTCGGTTTTCTATGGTTGCGAGCCAAAAAAAAAGAAGAGTACAGCAAAAATTAGTTAATTTTTTAATCATTAATTACATAGGTTAGATAGATTATAATCATATGTATACATACATGTACATAAACCGCAAAGTGTACTTTTACTGATTTTTGATCAATTACCTACTGTCAGTTCAAATTAGTATTATAAATCATATTTAAATCGAGCACGTGTGATTAGTAGTACATAGTACATATATATATATATAGTGTAGAGATCGTACTCGGTTTTTTTGTGTGTATAACTAATGGTCATTTAAAACTTAATTTTAAATTATATATATACTCATCTACACACTATCAAGTGGTGAATTTATAAATATGCGTAAAAAACAAATCTTCAATAACCAAAAGAAGGTTAAACCAGTTGAAGAAGAAGCACAATTTACAACTGATTCTATCAAGATACCAGATATTGTGATTGAGGTGAGGATGATCATGTAGTATATTATGTATACTATTTAATTTAATTTTATGTCTTCATACATGTCAAACCTGTTAAGTATAACAATATCTGATGTGCATAATTTATATTTTGTTTCTAAATAGCCTCATCAAAATGATTCAATGGAAATTGATGGGAATGACGTTCCAGTGATTGAAGATGGTAAAACCTTTTACATATTGTGTATAATATATATAGTATAGAATATTATTATCATATTATAGTTATTATTATTAATTATTACCAAAGTAAATGAAACAAAGTTGTTTTATGTTTTTTGTTTTTTTCATTATTTAGATGAAACTTTTGTATTTAAAATTTGTCCTATTGGATCTGAAAATTCAGCTAGTAGTAGTATTGCTGATGGTGCTAATAATACTCATGGTTAGTATTTATTTTATAAAACTGTTATAAAAGTAACAATAACTATTATTATTATTATTATTACTATTATGATATTTTATTTCATATTCATAAGATATATAAATGAACATATTTTTGATTCTTTTTTTTTTTAATTATATAAACAACCAGATACTGTAGAAAATGAGGATTTTGAAAGTGAACCGTCATTTGAATTCTTAAGAGATATTCTCAAAGAAATTGAGACTGGCATCATACCACCTAACCCAATGGCAAATGGTCCACATCTTTTGGATATTGATATGACAGAATTTGACAAGTCGGATAAACTCAAACCTACACTTAATGATCTACTAAAATCAAAACCAATAATTACTAAAGCTGGAGACTTTAATCCAAAGGATTATCGTAAAAACCAGAGAATAACAGTATCACTAACGTGTATTCAAGCCGTTCCAAAATACAAGATCCACCATCATTCCCCTTTATATTCATCTGAAGAAATTACAGATAATTCAGAGGATTTGTGTAACTCCAGTGTTGGAGCTCGACACGCAGTATGTACAATATTATATTCTTCTGAACATAGATTTCCTACTAAATTTAAAAATATATATCAATTTTTGATTAGTACATTCGTAATGATTATAAAAATTATTATTCATAAGTTGTATGATATATTATGTTTGTACAATTTCAAATGTAATGATTATGGTTATTTACTGATTTTGTG